>VMDO01000490.1:45123-92675 GCA_007922755.1 Pedetes capensis
TTTTTTTTTTTTTTTTTTTTTTTTTTTTTTTTTTTTTTTTTTTTTTTTTTTTTTTTTTTTTTTTTTTTTTTTTTTTTTTTTTTTTTTTTTTTTTTTTTATGTTGTTTTTTGTGGTACTGAGGGTTGAGCCCAGGGCCTTGCGCTTGCATGCTCTGCAAGTGCTGGACCACTGAGCTGCACCCTCAGCCCATTTTTTTACTTTTTGAGACAGGGTCTTGCTAAATTACACAGACTGCCTCTGGTCTCGAACTTGTGATACTCCTGCCTCCGCCTCCCAAGCCGCTGGGATTACAGGCATGTGCCACCGCGCCTGGCTTGAGCCTGCCTTCTTAAGAGGCTTTATAAAATGTCAAGCTCCCTTTTGTTTGGGGCTCAGACTTGGGAGACAACTCCACTAAGCCATACTGGTACAATAAATCCTCCTGACTTGTCCCTTGTCTCTCTTGTCTCGTGTGTTTCTTGCAACATTTTTCCTGGGAGCTTGTGCAGGATTGGAGATTACAAGTTTATTGTCTCCTTTGCCTGTAGGTCCATGTGCCTTGGGCTCAGGGAGACTCTGAGACCTCAGGCATCACTAGGTGGGACTTAAGCCCAGAAAGGGAATTGGCTCTCCCGTGGCCCAGCACCCCTGTCGTGACTGTGCAAAAAGAAACCTGCAGGACTGCAGGATGATTTCAGGGCCAGCGCGCTACAGGAAAGAAAAGGTCAGTGTCCCAAAAGGAAGGACCTGTCCAGTAAGTGTGGAAGGGAAGCCTGATCACTTCCCACTGGCACACTAGTAGTCTTGGTATGGAAAAATCTGAGGGAAACTGTGCCTGCTACTAGACAGGAATTTTTTTTCCCACTGGGTTAGGGAGGTCCATGTGAAAGTATTAGGATGAACAGTGTATATGGGGCCGCAAGCCCAGTGACATGGACTATAAGTCCCAAGCGAGTACAGAGTTCCACAAGAGGGCCTGGGGTGACCCACATACGACTACTGTCTGTGGAGTGCCAGGTTTGGGGTTTGTATGAACCCACCAATGCTAAGCAATACCTGAAATACTCTTGCAAGGGAGATGGCTCTCGCAGAACAAAGTCAAAGTGAATGAGTCAAATGTGCTGGAACAGGCAGGGACAGGTGGTAACACTTCTAAGCTCACTTCTCTAGAATGTATGATGAAAAACTTTAAGAAGGGCATTACTGGGGACTACGAAACAAAATTAAGACCCCAGGAACTGTGGAAAGTCTGTGCAATACAATGGCCTTGTTTCAATGTTGGGTGGCTGGCTAAAGGAACAATAGGTAGAATAATTGGCCATGTATATTGGGGTAGTGACTGGAGTTGGAGGACCTGGGTGCCCAGACCAATTCCTTTATATTGACCCATGGTTAAACAAAGTTCAAACCAGGCCTTCATGATCCACCTCTGCCTGGCCACTTATGGCAAGATGATATTGGCCTGAATGGAACAACAACAAAAAAAAAAAAAAAAAAAAAAGAAAAAGAAAAAAGAAAAAACAAAAAACAGTAAAAACATTGTGAGGAGAGAAATCACGGGAAAAGCCAACACAACCAATTTTATAAGAGACAGCAGAGGACGTTCCTCCCCCTTATATCATAATTTACCCCCCATTGCTAAGGCTGACTTCAGCTGCTAAAGAGTCAAGTTTTGATAGTGAGCCATCTGGAGCTTTGCCCCCTGAACACGAAGCTTCACCCCAAAGAGAGGAACCCTTAGTTCAAGAGGAGGACGCCTCAGCCCAGGAGAGAGGAAGGGAAGATCAAGGAGATCAAAGAAGCTGCTTTTTATCAGGCTGAGCTAGGGCAGCTAGGGCCTTACAAATGCCTGTCCAGGAAGCTAGGGCACCCATTCATTATGATGAACAAGGCTAAGTCCAAGGTGGACAACAGATCTTTTCCTACCAACCCTTCCCCTCTACTGATCTCAACTGGAAGCATCATACTCCTTCCTATATGGAAGAGCCTCAAGACTTCATAGACCTAATGTAGTCCATATTCCAAACTCACAACCCAACCTGGCTGGACTGCAAACAGCTCCTCCTCCTAAAAAATTGTTTAGTACCATGGAGCACTGGAGAGTAACTTGAGCCACCCTCGATTGGCTAGAGGACAATGTCCCGGGGGAACAATGAACTTTCAGGTTTTTGCACAAGGCCAATTCCCAGAAGTGAACCCACATTGGGATCAAAATTAGGCAGAGGGACTGTGACACCTGGAGAGATATTGGGAAGCACTCCTGCAAGTCTTAATAGCAGGAGGGGAAAAGGCTGCAAAGATGCAAAAAATTTCAGAGGTACTTCAGGGGGTCCAAGAAAGCCTGAGCCAGTTCTATGAGAGGCTATGTGAAGCCTTTTGGCTGTATACACACTTTGATCTGGAAGCAGCTGAGAATCAATGCACTGTAAATGCCACTTTTGTGGGACAAGCACAGGAGAACATCAGGCAAAAATCATAGAAACTGGAGGGATTTGCAGGGATGAATGCCACAAAACTCCTTGAGGTTGCTACAAAGGTTTATGTTAATCAAGATCTTAAGGAGGGGAAGGAGACTGACCAGAGGCTTAAAAAAAAGGTGGATTTGTTGACAGCAGCTCTCATAAAGAGAGTAGGAACATCCAACAGGGGATAAGGAAGGGGATACCCAGGGCCAGGGACTGAAAACCTACCAAGACAGAGAGAAACCAATGTCCACACTGTAGGAAATAGGGCCATTGCACAAATGAGTGAACAGAGAAAGATGAAGAAAATGTTAGGAATTACTCAACTAGAAGATGACCTCCCAAAGAGTGCCATGTCCAAGGAAAAGTAGATGTAGGATGTTAGGGGCCAACTAATAGGCTTTATGGTGGACACAGGTGCTGAGCACTGGGTTGTGACCCACTCCATTGGACCATTGTCCTAAAACCATGTGGCTATTGTTGGAGCCACCAGAGTCCTCAAGAAAAGGCCATTTTGCTGGCCAAAGAGATGTGTGACTGGTGGATGAGATCCGGCACAAGTTCTTATGCCTTCCACATTGCCCAGTCCCCTTGCTGGGGATTTGTTCCAAAAACTGCAGGCCTAAATCACATTCGGGCCTCAAAGGGACTATGTCACCTAGGGACCCAATGCATCAGAGGCCATGATTTTGGCCCTCATGGTCCTTCAAGCTGAGGAATAGAGGCTTATACTCAGAAAAAGCCCAGAAATCTAATGATTTACATAGATTAGACTTAAAAATTCCTGGAGTCTGGTCTGAAGACATCCACCAGTACTAGCCTTAAACAAAGTCCCTGCAATGATGGCATTAAAGCCCCAGGAAACTCCCACTCAAATTTGACAATATTCTCTCCCTCAAGAAGCTATACAGGGCATTCAGGGACATTTCAAATGGCTCTTAAAACACAGGATCTGATGTTAGTCGGCCTGGAGCATGCCATTTCTGCCTGTCCGGAAGTCCAGAACAGATGAATACCAACCAGTGCAGGACTTGAGAGCTGTAAATCAGATTACTATAACCCTTTACCCTACAATGCCAAACCCTTGCATGCTGATGGGACTGATTCCAGCACTTGCAGCTTGGTTCACCTGTTTACACCTAAAAGATACCT
This sequence comes from Pedetes capensis, assembly GCA_007922755.1. Taxonomy (NCBI): domain Eukaryota; kingdom Metazoa; phylum Chordata; class Mammalia; order Rodentia; family Pedetidae; genus Pedetes; species Pedetes capensis. The sequence goes on from VMDO01000490.1 coordinate 48,718, forward strand.
TTTTCTGCCTCTGCCTAGCACCAGCCAGTCAGCCTACTTCATTTTCCAATGGAAAGATCCCAGCATGGGAATAAAGGAACCACTTCCCTGGACTAGACTTCCTCAAGGATTCACGAATTCACCCACACTCTTCTTCGGAGAAGCTGTGGCTACAGATCTCAAGGCCTGTGCCCCACAGGGAGATGGCCACACCCTCCTACAATATGTAGATGATCTTCTCCTAATTTCCCCGACCCAAGAGGACTGCCATCAAGGGACCCAAGACCTTCTCCATCTACTTTGGAAGGCAGAATATAAAGTGTCCAAGAAAAAGGCTCAAATATGTGAATAAAAAGTCAAATATCTGGGCTTCTTAGTGTCAAAAGGAGGGCCCCAAATGGACACTGAATAGAAATGATCCATTACCTGGTACCAGATGAGAGAGCTCCTAGGGGCATCAGGATTCTGTCTTTTTACTTTTTACTCATGGCAAAACCAGCATATGAAGTCACCAAAGGCAGAGGAAGAGCTTCTCCTTAGCGGGAATTGAACAGTAAAGGGTATTTAAACACATGAAGGAGGCCCTCACTCAGGCTCCAGTTCTCCGACTGCCCGATGTAACAAAGCCTTTATTTGTATATGTTCATGAGAGAAAAGGGATGCCTGTAGGAGGCCTAACTCAGGTTATGGGATCGTGGCATCTCCCAGTGGCATACCTAGTGAAGCAGATAGATCGTGTGGCTTTGGAATGGCCTCCCTGCTTAACAGCTCTGGCCACCACCTGTTGACAGAAGAGGCTGACAAATTAACTATGGGGCAACCACTGAGTATTCGAGTCCCACACTCAGTTGTAATTCTAATGGACAAGAGAGGACATCTCTGGATATCAAACCCACATATGACAAAATATCAGGGAATCCTATGTGAAAATCCCCACATAATCCTGGAAACAGTTAAAGCTGTCAACCCAGCTACCTGTCCCTGGTTGAACCTGGTACCCCTCCCCATGATTGCATGGAAACTGTAGATGAGGTCTTTTCAAGCCTGGGAGACCTTTTAGGTTACCCCATGGTAGACCCAGACTTTGAGTACTTTACAGATGGGAGCAGTTTTATACAGGAAGAGACCTACCTTGCTGGCTTTGCAGTTGTGATACTAGACACAGTAATAGAGGCTCAACCCCTGTCCATGGAAACCTCAGCCCAAAAGGCAGAACTCATAGCTTTAACAGGGCTGGGATTTAGCTCAGTTGGTAGAGTACTGCACTGCAGTCTCTGAGGCCCCGAGTTCAATTTCCAGCACTGCAAAAATGGGAGAAGGGCCTGGCAATCCACTCCCAAGACAATCCCAAAACAGTGAGCCATTGAAAACCCTATGAGGGTTGCAATGAGTCAGATACCGACTCAACGGCACCTAACAACAACAACTTAGCTTTAACAAGGGCCCTCATGCTGGGCAAAGGGAAGAAGGCTAATGTTTATACTGATTCTAAGTATGCTTTTGCTACTTTACGTGTCTGTAGAGCCATTTATAAGGAGGGGAGCCTTCTAAAGGCAGTAGGAAAAGAAAGAAAATATAAGGAGATTCTATAGCTTCTCAATGCTGTCTGGGCTTTGCAAAGGATAGCAGTCATACACTGTAAAGGACATCAACGGGTAGCCACTATTGAGGCAAAAGGAAACCAGAAAGCAGATAGAGAGGCAAAATGGGCTGCAAGGATAGCCATATAGCCTAAAGAAGAGGCTCTAACTATGCCCATTCTCTTGGGCTCACATCTCCTAGAGGTCTAGTGCTATTCTTCCAATGAAAAGACTTGGTTCGCCCAGGAGACCAGGAAATATACAAAAGGAAAGTGGTGGAAATTCTCTAATGCAGAGTCAGCTATTCCAGAATGCTTGCTCCTAAATTCTTAAGACAGTTTCACCAAGGGACCCACATGGGAAAGACACGCTTCTATGTGCCAGGCTCACTGCCATTACCCAAGCCATGTGTGCACAATGTCTGACATGTGCTCAGAACAATCCATGACAGGGACTGCCCAGCCCCTGGGAATTCAAGAGACTGGAGCAGCCCCAGTAGACTTCACTGAGCTGCCCCAAGCCAGGAGCTATTGATACTTGTTGGTGCTCATCTGCACTTTATCAGGATGGGTAGTAGTCTTTCCCACTCAAAAAGCATGAGAGGTAACAAAGGTATTATTAAGGGATGTTATTCTTAGATTTGGCTTAGATTGACTCCTGGATCAGACAATGGACCAGCATTCATAGTTGAAATAGTTCAGGAACTCACCCAGGTGCTAAAGATAAAATGGAAGTTACAGCCGGGCGCGGTGGCGCACACCTGTAATCCCAGCAGCTTGGGAGGCAGAGGTGGAAGGATCGCAAGTTCGAGACTAGAGGCAGTCTAAGTAATTTAGCGAGACCCTGTCTCAAAAAGTAAAAAAAAAAAAAAATGGGGTGGGGGCGCAGCTCAGTGGTCCAGCACTTGCAAAGCATGCAGGTGCAAGACCCTGGGTTCAACCCCCAGTACCACAAAAATGGAAGTTACACATAGTCTATCAGCCACAGAGTTCAGAGAAAGTAGAAAGCATGATCTGTACACTTAAACAATTATTAAAAGGGTACTGCCCTTTTAACTGAGATAGGGTCAGGTCTTGCTTATGGTCCTCCTCCAAGTTAGGTGAACCCCCACCAAACAGACAGAGTATTTGCCTTATGAAATTTTATTTGGTTAGCCACCCACTATCATAGATCAAATAAAAGATGATCTCTGTGAATTAGGAGAAATAACTTTATGGATTTGGCTCAGTTGGTAGAGTGCTGCGCTGCAGTCTCTGAGGTCCCGAGTTCAATTCCCAGCACCGCAAAATGGGAGAAGGGCCTGGCAATCCACTCCCAAGGCAATCCTGAAACAATCAGCCATTGAAAACTCTATGAGGGTCCCTATGAGTTGGATACCGACTGGACGGCACCAAACAACAACAACAACAACTTTATGGAGACAAATGCAGGTACTAGGAGCAGCCATGGGAAGTCATTCCTGACTGGGAATGGAGGGAATGCCTATAAGTTTAACTGATCCAACACACTCTTTCAAACCAGGGACTCTTGTTTGGGTTAAAAAAAATGGAATCCAACTCCACTGGGGCCCATAGTGTAATCTTGTCCACCCTTACTGCTGTTAAAGTTACAGGAACAAGTGCCTTGGATCCATCACTGCCACTTAAAGCCAGGAGCCCAGGAGAGGTGGACCTGTCAACAAGACCCATAGCATCCAACCCAGCTTGTGCTGCACTGGGGTCCTGCTGCTATGCTAGGCAACCACTGCCCTGCTCTGGTTACTCTGGAAGCTGACTAGTCTATACACAAAGGAAACTTGAGTAAACATGAATCTGCATGGGATCATCTTCTATAGACTCTTATTTGTGCCACTCATCATGCCCCTATGGGATTAGGTAAAAGGGGAATTCAGAGAAATGTTCCCAATGCATGAACCTTGCACAGTCTGGAACTGACCCAAACCTTGCTATTTCACTCTTACTATAAATGTAAGAGAACCCACCATGGAACTTATAAACATAACCAGATTATTTTCTCAATTTGTAACCCAGGCAATGACGTCCTATATGTGTTTTATGACCCCATGACCTCACCTGATAAAGCTTAGTTTGAATTCCAGAAAGACAATAAAGATGGGTCCCTCTTAAACAAGACTAAAGTCCCCTACTCTCATATGGGCACAATCACTATCTTCTTTGATGGTTGCCAGGCAATAAGGTCACCTATAACATGTGGTACTCTAGATCTAATATGGAAAGTTTTCATGTTAAAGTCAAGAAAAATTGTGTCCCTCAATAAAGTATGGTCAATCCCTAAGAACTATTACTAAAAGGAGATATATTATTCCATGAAACTCCTCATTCTAGATCCAAATATATCTGAGTGGACTTCTGGGCATCACTTAAATTCTGCCAGCCCACAAAACCCAGGTCATATCATCACATTATACATCATCAAAAAGACTCAAGTCCATCAGGCTTGAGGTTTTTAAATCATTTTATGACCATCTACAGTCAGATTCATTAGACATTATCCCTGAGTCCCGGAATTTGTTCTCACAGCTAGCTAAAACACAGCTCAGAGCCTACATGTCTCCTCCTCTTATGTCTGTGGAAGCACTAGTATGGGAGACCAATGGCCATGGGAAGCACAAGAGTTAAAGCCCCAAGATAACTTCAACATGACTGTCCCTCCTCCTAGGTGTGCTAACATGAGCCCAAGGGACTGGCACTTAAAGACATACATTACAGGAAAATATTGCTTTGCCCAGTGGGAAGGAACTCATAGTCCCTGTTGGAGAGCTAACCTGTCTAGGGCAGCAATATTACAACTCAACCACGGGGAAAACTGGTGGGGAAAAGAAAACTCTCAGCCAAATCCAAACCTGTTCTCTTGACTTTCCTCTTTAAATCACTCATAGTATCACCTTGAGGCCCCGTACCAATAACTGCCCACTGGCTAGACAGGGGCCTGTATGTTGGGAACCATCCAGCCATCCTTCTTCTTAATCCTCCTAAAACAGGGAGAAATTCTAGAATGTCCAGTATATGACTCAATAGGAAAAAGGGACAAAAGAGATGTTAAAATAGGGGATTGGAAAGATGATAAATGGCCTCCTGAGAAAAGAATCAAATACTATAGGCAGAGGATGGAAGTTGGGGATACCACACCCCAATTTACATACTTAACTGTATCATCAGTTTACAAGTTGTACTTGAGGTCAGAACAAATGACACCGTAAAAGCCCTAAATCTCTTGGCACATCAAAGCACCCAAATGAGAAATACCATCTACCAAAATAGATTATCCCTAGACTATTTCCTAGCCCAAGAGGGAGGAGTATGCAGCAAATTCAAGCTAATTGCTCTTGAGAAATTGATGACAATGGACAAGTTATTGAAGACCTGACCGCCAAAATGCAAAAATTAGCTCATGCTCCTGTTCAAACTTGGAAAAGATGTCCCCAGACTCACTTTTTGGAGGCTGCTTCTCAACCTTTGGAGGCTTTAAAGCCTTAATAGGGGTAATCATAGCCACACTAGGAGTCTTTCTCATATTGCCCTGCTTCTACCCGTACTCATTAATAACATGCAAACAACCACAGAAAGTCTTGTGGATAGAGACACTATCACCCGACTGATGGCTTTAATCAAATACCAGGCCCTAGTAAATGAGGAGCCACCAGCCTATACAGGGCCACGTTGTGATGATGATGATGATGCTCTTAAGTAAATTTGTTTGCAAAGAGCATCAAAGGGTGGAATTAAGTGAGTCCCCAAAGGAACTACCCCCTTTTTTGCCTCTAAATAGGCTCTAGTTCCCTGTTTTCATAAATAGCCTTTGTTCCTTAATTTCTAGCTAATGATTGCTTAACTTGGTACCGTTGTTGTTGTTGTTGTTGTTGTTGTTAGGTGCCGTGGAGTCGGTATCCGACTCATAGTGACCCTCTGTACAACAGGGGAAACACTATTGTCAGTGCTTCTCTGCTGTTCATAGGGTTTTCAATGGCAGATCAATTTTTGGGAGGGGGTTGCCAGGTCCTTCTCCCAAGCCTACAGCTTTTGGTGTTCCCAGGCGATCTCCCATCCAGGTACTAACCAGGCCTGACCCTGCTTAGCTTCGGAGATCTGACGGGATCGGATGCCACAGGGCTATGGCTGCAGGCCCTTGGTACCATTAATGTTTGTCTAAACCAATGTTTCTTGTAAGTGATCTTATAAGTCCCTGTTTTCTCACATAAGTTACAAAGCTGTTTCAACTGGGTAAACTTCTTGCCTCATGTAAAATCTACCCTTTTTGTCCTCTGGTTTTATATACTGCCTGAGGGAATTTACACCCTCCTCTTCTCTTCCTGGCAACATGGTTGCTAACCGCTTTTCTGCTTCTGTAAACTTGCTTTGTCTGTTTCCATGCCATTTTACTCTTGTGAGCCCACCTTCCTAAGAGTCTTTATAAAATGTCAAGCTCCCCTTTGTTTGGGACTCAGACTTGGGAGACAACTCCACTGAGCCATACTGGTACAATAAATCCTCCTGATTTGGCCTTGGTCTCTCTTGTCTCATGTGTTTTCCACAACAAAACAAATCACATAGTTGTTTTTTTTTTAATTGATGAAAATTTATTTCCTTTTTTAAAAATGCTGAATTAAACATTTATAAATATATCTTTGAGTACTGGCACTTTTATTTGTGAAGACTTCTTTGATATTTAGTAAGTGCAAGATTACTTTTCTATATTTGTAATGATTAGAACTAGAAAAAAATAACATATGAAAACCTAGTAGGAAATAAAAATGCTAACAATATATTTAGTGATATAACTATGTAATTGTGGTAAATATATTTTTATTTTCCATTTTCCATATTTTTGTATTGACCATATATTGCTTAAATGAAATGAAGAGTTTATATATAAATAATATAGTATAGATTATAGTATTATAGCCTCGTAGCTAAGGGAAATATCCATGGAATACTTTTTAAAAGCAATATACTATAAGAGAAAATATATGTCAATGTGAACCATGACATACCCAAATAAAATTTAAAATATATTAGTTTCAAAGTCAGTATATTGCGATTCAGGAACTAATTGGAATCGAATCTTATAAGCACCTTATTAAAAATGTAAACAAGGCTAATGTTTTAAGTAACTGGCTAAGCTGTCCAATTTAAAGGTGAAATAGGAACTGAAACTTGAGGGCCAGCCTGGAGCAGCCAGGATAATTGGGACAGGCCTTGGAGTCAGCTACTGATTGATGTTTGGTTTTGAACAAGTTGCTCAAATCTCTCTGGGATTCTCTTTTTCTGTACAATGGAAATAATGTTTCCTACCATGCAGAAGTGTGCTGAGGATGGATAAACGGCTGATTGAAGTGGGCTTAAAAATGGCAGAAGAGGAGTTAGAAATAGCAAGTGTAGATAACTCTTTTGAGGAGCTTTAATTTAAGGAGAAGTAGACAAATGAAGTGATTTTTACTTCACAAGTGATGATTACTAGAGGGGGAAGTCTTGTTTTTAAGCTGGGCTGTTTGAAAGCATGTTAATATGCTGACAGATGATCCAGTGGAGAGGGGAAAATGGATGTTGAAGGAGAACTGTAGGAGTGATTTTAGGAGGTAAGAGAGGAGGGATTAACTCTAGGTGGAGCACAATATGTTGGGAAAGTATCAGGAGTACCTCCAGATGCTGATGTGAGAAGAGAGTTTCAAAGTGCCCTGGTTTCTCTTGATCTCATTGTGGGCGTGTGATCAAGTTCCTCCTTTCACCAAATGACATGACCAAAAGGAGTTGTGGATGACTTGAGGATAGCTCAGAAGCTATGAAATAGTTGTCTAGAAGAGTAAGAGGGTAAATTGATAGCAAATATTGCACAATTGTGATGTTTGTGGAGGCAGGGGCCACTGAGGCCCCATGGAAGTCAGTAGGCAAGAATTCAATGAGAGATCAGATAGCATGTTGACTATATCTTCAAGGCACTGTCACTGGACTAAAGTCAAGGTGTTAGCAGGGCTGCTTCTTTCTGGAAGCTGTAGGGGGAATTGCTTTCTTTGCCTTTGCCAGCTTATAGAGGCCACCTGCATTTTTTTGGCTCATGGCCTCTTTCTCCATCTTCAGAGCCAGCAGTGTATTGTCATTATATTTCCTTTATTGACTGCTTCCTTTGGCACATAGCCATCTTTCAACACTGACACACTTGACTCCCTCTTATAAGGACTCTCATGATTACCTCCCATAATCTCCCCATCCCAAGATCCTTAAGATCTTATCTGCAAAGTCCCTTTTTGACCTGTAAGGTAAGATATTTACTGGTCTACAGATTAGGACGTGGACATCCTTGGAGGGACAGCACTATTATTCTGTCTTTTGTGTGTGTGTGTGTGTGTGTGTGTGTGTGGTACTGGGGGTCGATCCCGGGGCCTCACGCCTGCATGCTTTGCAAGTGCTGGACTACTAAGCTGCACCCCCAGCCCTTTATTATTTTCCTTACTTCCTGAGACAGGGTCTCACTAAGTTACATAGACTTCCTCTACTCTCGAACTTGCAATCCTCCTGGCTCCGCCTCCCAAGCCGCTGGGATTACAGACGTGCGTCACCACGCCCAGCTTATTCTGTCTTTCATAGTGAAGTTGAATATGTTGTTTTCAAGTAATTGGCTTTTGTTGTCATTGTCATCGTTGTTGTCCTCCTCGTGGTCGTCATCCTCCTCTCCCCCCCTCCTCCTCCCCTCCTCCTCCTCCTCCTCCTCCTCCTCCTCCTCCTCCTCTTCTTCTTCTTCTTCTTCTTCTTCATTTATTTTTTTCAGCACTTAGGGGTTGAACCCAGGGCCTTGCACATATTTTGCATGTGCTCTACCACTAGGCTGCATTCCCAGCCCATCTTTTGTTTCTTTTGAGTCAGGGTCTCATTAAGTTACACAGGCTGCTCTGGACTCGAACTTGTGGTCTTCCTGCCTCAGCCTCCTGAGTTGTGGGGATTACAGGTGTGCACCACTGCACCCAGCTATATTTCTTCTTTTATGAATTACTTGCTCATGACATTGTTTTCTTTTAGCTACATAGTGAAGTGTACATATCACATGTTTCTCCCCGGTTTATTGCTTGCCTTTCAGTTGTCTACAAAATGCTAACTTATGTAAGTACATTCATTTAAAAAATCCATATAGTAAGGAAAATGTCAAACAAATGTAAAGAGAATAGTATATTAAATTTCCACCTACCTATCACCGAACTTAAGTAATTATCAACTCAAAGCTAATCATATTTTGCCTATACTCTTAAACATTCCTGTGGTATTTATCATTTCATCCACAAATATTTCAAAACGTATATTAATTTAATGATTTGTGTTTTCTCTAAATTGTGTGTTTTATGTGCCATGTAGCCACTTTCCAAACAAAACAAGGCAAAACACAATTCACGTATCTTTCTGCAGTACTGGGCCTCATGCATGTTAGGTAAGTGCTGTACCACTGACCTGTATCCCCAGCCCTTTTTTCTTTTTCTTTAGAGATGGGTCTCCCTAAGTTATACAGACTGCTTCTGGCCTTAAAGTCCTGCCTTAGCCTCCCAAGTCACTGGGATTACAGGAATGTGCAGCAGCACCTAGGTCTTTTTGAAGTGGATGAAAGGAAAACCGGAATAGCTTTCTTTTTTTTTTTTCCTTTGTGTGTGTGTGTGTGTGTGTGTGTGTGTGTGTGTGTGTGTGTGTGTGAGATAAAGATTGAACCCAGGCCTTGTACATGCTAGCAGGTGCTCTATCACTGAACTATACTCCCAGGCCCTGTTTTATATCTTTTAAACAAGATAGTCCCCTTTTCTTCAACTTGTCTTTATTAGGAACAAGCAGTTTTACTGTTGAAGCAAGTGTATTTGAACATCTGCCGTGTAGAAAATGCGGGGAGTTTAATTAACTTCATGTTACCCTTGTGTCTATGTGAACAATGAACTGTATAAAAAGATTACACTTATAAAATTAGCAGGCCAACAGAAGAATGGATAAGAAAAAATTATGGTACATGTACACGATGGGATACTTGTTGTTGTTGTTAGGTGCCGTCGAGTCGGTATCCGACTCATAGCGACCCTCATAGGGTTTTCATTGGCTGACTGTTTCGGGATTGCCTTGGGAGTGGATTGCCAGGTCCTTCTCCCATTTTTGCGGTGCTGGGAATTGAACTCGGGACCTCAGAGACTGCAGCGCAGTGCTCTACCAATGGGATACTACTTAGCAATAAAAAAAAAAGAAATAATGTTATTTGCAGCAAAATAGATGGAACTAGAGAACATCACTTTAAGTGAACAAACACAAGCTCAAAAAGAGAAATACCGTATGCTCTTACTCATATGTGGGAGCTGAATCTTAAAGGAAGAAAAGAATCCTATATATAAGTTGATATATAAAAAATGCACAATTAAACTTAGCAAAGAAGGGACAATATAAAGAGGAGAAAGGAGGGAGGGAAATAGCAAAGGGAAGTGAAGATTGTGGAGGTTGGGATGGGGAGGAGAGTCAATGTAGAGGGATAAAGGGGAGAGGACAATCTCAGTGTAAACAATACAACTTTATGAGTACATGGGAGAAATAGGGGAATATAACCCAAATATGCATTTGAGTTTTGCTACATATTAGCCATAAGGCTCCATAAACTTTGTGGGTTGATGATAGTGTAGCCAGAAGTGATGGAAAGGATGCATAATGGAAAAAGCCAATGCTGTATGACTCTGTACCCCATTATCATGAACTAATAAAGCGAAGGAAAAAAAGAAACGTTTACTAATAAAGGGGAAAAAAAGTAAAAAAAAAAAAAATTAGCCTGCCATCCATTGGTGGCCACAGTCCTGATTTAGTTCTCTTTCCGTGATGACACTGATGATTGACTGCTAGTAGCCTGGCAATTTAAATGTTTTTTGCCAAGGACACTGGGCACGGAGCGGGCTGGGGGGGGGGCAGGGGAGGTGGGGACAAATGTGCAAAAAGAAGAGAAGCACGTAACCCCTTTCTTCATAGTCAGCCTGCTGTTTGATGACCTTTCTACAATGGTCTCTACAATCATTTCTTGGCCACAGCCCCCACTACCACAGGCTGTTGGCAGCCACAGGTGAATGAGAGAGATGCTGGCTTCCACTGTGAAACAGAAGATAGGTGATAAGTTCAGTTTTTACTTAGGACTAGGTAAGAATGGTGATCCAGGTGATGTGACATTAAAGGGGGCCAGAGAGCAGTAGTTCAGTCTGTGCTTGTCATAGCCTAGCAACTCCACCGCCAAAACAAACACAGCTCAAACTTCACCACCATAAATACCAATGGTTTTGTTTGGCACCTCTGACTTCCTTACCACCTACTTTCTTAACCTCTTGCAGTCTGGTTTCTACTCCTTTCTGTAAAATGTCTTCTTTTGGAGGCTACCAGCCGAATCCTGGATGTTGTGTCAGTCTTTTGCCTCACATATCCTTTCTTCTGTAAGTGACTGTTAACCATCCCCTTCTTTAAATTTCTTGGCTCTCTTAGCTTCTGAGATGCTAAATGATTCTGCTCTACCACAGTGTTTCCATATATCTTTTCTAAGGTAGCTGTTTCCTGTCCCTTAAATGTGGCTCCTCTATTGGCTGTGACAGTCACCAGTGCTTCTCTCTCTTAACACTCTCTCATCGGCTTTACTTTCCTTGCTCCCAAATCGCTGTGGGTTTTTGTTGTTGTTGTTGTTGATGTTGTTGTTTGTTTGTTTTTTGTGGTACTTGCAGGTTGAACCCAGGATCTTGAATGTGCTTCGCCAGTGGTCTACCACTGAGCTGTACTCCCAGTCCATTTTTTATTTTTTTATCTTGAGTCAGGGTCTCCCTAAGTTACACAAGCTGCCTCTGGCCTCAAACTTGGCGATTTTCCTGCTTCAGCCTCGAGAGTTGCTGGAATTAAAGGTCTGTGCCACTATGCCTAGCCCAAATCTCTGTTTTAAGCCTAACTTCTTTCCTGAGCTCCACACACACATTCCTGGCTAACTTCTGGGCATGTCCACTTTGGCTTTTCTTACCTTGTGCTTCTTAGCCCAGTCTCTGTCTATCAGGCCCTGGACATGAGTACTTATTCCCTTCAGGCTCAAACCCATGCTGTTCAAGGGACAATCATACCAGCAATTGAAAAGAATCACAATGTGAGCCAGGTGTGGTGGTGCATGCCTGTAATCCCAGCACTCAGGAGGCTTAGGCAGGAGGATCAACGTGAATTCAAGACCACCCTGGTCTACTCCAGACCCTGTCTCAAAAAAAAAAAAAAAAAAAAAAAAAAAAAACAAAGAGAAAAGAAAAGAAAGGAAAGAAGGAAGGAAAGTTGAAAGGAAAGAAAGAAAGTAAAGAAAGGATCTCTGTATGTGGGTCTCTCAAAAGTAACTGATTGCTAGAAATCAGGTAGCCCCAAGTGGACTCTGTGGCATTTTTGTGGCATGGCTATGAACTCACACAGCCTTCCCACCTGGGGGATCCAGATGCTTCTTTTCTTTTTTCTTTCTTTTTTTCTCCTCTCTCTCTCTCTCTCTCTCTCTCTCTCTCTTTCTCCCCCCCCCCTTTCATATCCCAGGTGATCTCAAACTCATAATCCTCCTGTGTTGCCTCCTGAGTGCTTATGGGTGTGCCCCAGCATGCCCAGCTTAAATGCTGCTTTTCTACTTCCCAATAACTACTCATCCTCTAGGTTTGATGCTGAGGCCCTGAAACATTGATTATTGTTGTTGTTGTTAGGTGCCGTCGAGTCGGTATCCGACTCATAGCGACCCTCATAGGATTTTCAATGGCTAACTGTTTCAGGATTGCCTTGGGAGTGGATTGCCAGGTCCTTCTCCCATTTTTGCGGTGCTGGGAATTGAACTCGGGACCTCAGAGACTACAGCACAGCGCTCTACCCAACTGAGCTAAATCCCAGCCCGAAACATTGATTAGTTTTACCATATCTTTTTCCAGTCAAATCCTATTTTGTTTTTTCTCAGCCCAGTTCACTAGTACTGTGTTTCAACATAAACTGACTGAGTCTTCTCGATCCTGGGCTTTGAGCCATAGGGCCATCTCCAGGACATTCACCAGGTCTTGCCCATCATACCTGCTCAGAGTTTGGCCTCAGTTTGTGTGTCCTGCTGCTCCTGAGCATTTCCATGCCCTTTCTCTTGCTCAAAACTGCTGAAAACCCTTTCAGCTGTTATTTCTAGATGTGATGCTTCAGCCTTCAACTTATCCTTCCTTCTAGTCCCATCTTATATCCTTCCTGGAACTTGATGAGGTATAAAGATATATTTATCTCTAAAGCAAATGTGTGTGTGTGTGTGTGTGTGTGTGTGGTACTTGGAAGTTGAGCCCAGGGCCTCACACTACTTTTGCCACTGAGCTGCATCCCACTCTATTTTTTAATTTTTAATTTTGAGTTAGGGTTTTGCTAAATTATGCAGGCTGCCTCTGGCCTTGAATTTGCAATCCTTCTGCCTCCACCTCCCAAGTTGCTGGGATTACAGGTGGGCACCACCGTGCCTGGCCAACATTCTTTCCTTTTCATTATTTATTTTCAACTGTGTATTGTGCAAAAGGTAAGAGGGCCTAGCTTTGCTATGGTTGTTGTTGTTAGGTGCCATCGAGTCGGTGTCTGACTCATAGCAATCCTACATACAACAGGAGAAACAGTATTTTTACTGCTTCTCTGCTACTCCTAGGGTTTTCAGTAGCTGATTATTTTTTGGGAGTGGGTTGCCAGGTCCTTCTCCCAAGCCTACAGCACCTGGTGTTCCTAGGTAGTCTCCCATCCAAGTACTAACCAGGCCTGACCCCACTTAGCTTCTGAGATCTGATGGGATCAGACGCCACAGTGGTACAGCTGCAGGCTTAGCCTTGCTAGTGTCCTCTAAATTTAGGCAAGCTCTCTTTTAGCATATATACTAGCTAAAGTTTTGCCTAAAATATTTTCAAACACTTACTTTGATTATGTCGTTACATGGAAAAATACCTTCATGTACCTTGTACCCCAGGTCATAATCTCACCTTCTTGTTGTTGTTGTTAGGTGCCATCGAGCTGAGTCTGACTCATAACAACCCTATATACAGCAGACTGAAACACTTCTCCATTCTGTGCCAGGCACATGATCTTATTTATGTTTAAGCCCATTGTTGCAGACACTGTGTCAAACCATCTGGTGGAGGGATTTCCTTTTTTTTGCTGACCTGCCACTCTCCCAAACATGATGTCTTTCTCCAGGGATTGGTCCCTCCTGACTACATGTCCGAAATATGTAAGACACAGTCTAGCCATCCTTGCTTTCAAGGAGCACTCTGGTTGCACTTCTAGGACAGATCTGTTGGTCCTTTGGCAGTCCATGACATATTCAATAGACATCTCCAGCACCACAATTCAAAAGCATGAATTCTTCTCCTCTTTCCCTTGTTCAATGTCCCCCTTGGCCTTCCAGTTACTCTTTTTCTTTCTTCCTTTCTCCCTCCTGCCCTTCCTTTCTTTCCCTTTCTTTCTCTCCCTCCTTCCTTCTTCTTTTCTTCCTTCCTTCCTTCCTTCCCTCTCTCCCTCCCTCCTTCCTTCCTTTGCTGTGCTGGGGATTGACCCAGGTGCCTCTCACATGTTGGCAAGTGCTCTACATGGAGGTGTACTCCCAGCCTGACACTTACTCTCTTGAGTATTATCAATAGGGAGTCTCCTCCTCTCCTAGCAAGACAGAGTCTGCCTATGTTGCCCAGGCTGGCCTCAAACTCCTGAACCCAAGTGAATCAAAGAGCTGGGAAACAGGCATGCACCTCAGCATCTGCTTTCTCCCATTTTAATTCCTTCATTAATTAAATAATTATTAAACACCTAATTTAGGAGTGGCCTATCTATAGCAGGGATTGAAAGGCAGCTACCTGGAGAGGGAGGCCAATAAGTAAAACAAAGCAGATTGTAGTAGGGGCTACAAAGCTAGTGAGAAGATGCTCCTCCCAGGGGAGCAGCAGCCACTGGTCTTCCCCATTATTTCCATGTGGAAAAGTGGGTCTGTTGTTACCAGATCATGTTTTTCAAGAGAAGCTGGATGTTTGGATTTTGGTATGAAGTACCTAATTTTAAATGCAAACAACTTGTTCCAGAATCTTTTAAAAGCTTGGGGGCTAAACAAAACAACTGTAAGACAGAGGGGACTGCAGGCTTCCAGATTGCAACTCCTGCTAACAGCCCCTCCAAGAGCCTTTTTGTTCTGTGACATCTTGCATTTATATGGTCTTTCCTTATATCTTTATATCTCATTATCTCGACTGCCCAACCCCATTCCTTCCATCGATCCAAATTGCAACTCCTATTTGATCTTTAAGATCTTATTCAAAGCCTACTGCATGGCATGCTTGGCTTTTTAGCAGCAATAAAGGCAGAGTGACTAGGGGAAGCCAAAATCAGAAATGGATTGACAGGTGGTCTGGATACCAAATTTTGAGAGGTCAGCCAAGGCAGGGATCAGATTCTCAATCCACAAATCCAGGGAACGGGGAGTCAGAGCACAAGAGGTTCAGTAACTTAAGTTAAGGACCCTGAGCAAGTATTAGGCACAGGCTGTCAAAGAACAGAATGAAACTTGGTAACAGTCACAAATGCCTCCTTTTTAAAAATGAAATGATCCAGTTTTTGAAGAGAAAGGGAAAAGGAAGGGTAGTGTAAAATCTTTTTTTAAAAATTTAATATGTATGACATATGACTCAAAGGGATACCTGAAGTTCAGAGAGATCAAGTAGCTTACTCATATTACATAGGTAGGGTTTTTTTTTTGTTTTTTAGTTTTTTTCTTTTGCCATACTGGGGAGCTGAACCCAGGGCATCATGCATACTTTGCAAATGTTCAACCATTGAGCTGCACCCCAGACCCTTCTTTATTTTTTATCTTAAGACAGGATCCCCCTAAGTGATGCAGGCTGCCTCTGGCCTTAACTTGCGATCCTTTGCCTCAGCTTCCCGAGTCACTTGGATTGCAGGCATGCACTACCTAGCTGGTTTTTGATTCTTTGTAGAAACCACTACACCAGTGGTTTCAATTTTGGCTGCATGTTAGAATCATGTGGAGACTGTGCGCATGTTTAGGCAATATATCAATGCAATATGTCAACACATAAGATGTCTGAAGTTTGGTTCCTAGAGGGTTTAAAAAAATTCAGATGCCGCCAGGTGCCATGGCGCATGCCTATAATTCCAGCGACTCAGGAGGTGGAGGCAGGTGGATCACAAGTTCGAGACCACAGGCAGTCTG
Organism: Pedetes capensis; assembly: GCA_007922755.1. NCBI lineage: Eukaryota > Metazoa > Chordata > Mammalia > Rodentia > Pedetidae > Pedetes > Pedetes capensis. The sequence goes on from VMDO01000490.1 coordinate 64,503, forward strand.
TGTAACTTAGTGAGACCCTGTCTCAAAAAGGAAAAAAATGGGCTGAAGGGGCAGCTCAGTGGTCCAGCACTTGCAGAGCATGCAAGCGGGAGGCCCTAGGTTCAACCCTTAGTACCACAAAACAAAACAAAACAAAACAAAACAAAAAAGAAGAAAGAAAATTCAGATGCTTAGGATTTGGGAGTGTAGCTTATGGCAGAGCACTTATCTAATGTGTGCCAGGCATTAGGTTTGAGTCCCATTAACACACACACACACACACACACACACACACACACACACACACACACACACAATTAGATGCCCGGGTTGTACTCCGTACCAACTGAATAAAATCTGTAGGGATAGGGCCCAGATATCAGTAGGCTTCAAAGTCCCCTAGGTAATCTCAATGTGTGGCCAAGGTTTGGAGCCACTGCATTCATCCATAGTACTAACTCCTGCTGTGCAGTGCTGAGAGAGAGAAGGAAGCAGCGGGGCATAGACATAGAGGTCAGGGAGGCCAGTGGAACTCAGGGAATCTCATTTCTTCAACTGAAAATATGCATCTGTACTCATTTCACAAACATATACCCCACCTTGGAGTTTGGATAATTAACAAAGGGGGACCAGTCCAAGTGTACAGTTCATTGATTTTCGTTATATTCACAGACTTGTGCTACCATCACCACATTCAGTTGCAGAACATTTTCATCACCTCAAAAAGAAAATCCATATCCTTCAGCTCTCAGCCCTGCTCTCTGTCCCTCCTACTCCAGCCTCAGCAAACATTAATCTGGTTCCCATCTCTGTAGATGTCCCCATTCTGCATTCTCACGGTGTTTTTTACTGTTGTTTTTGCTATACTGTTATTGAAAACAGAGCCTCCTGCGTGCCAGGCAAGTACTGTACAACCGAGTCACATCTTCAGCTTCTCAATGTTGCTTTTTAACCCAAACACTTCATTGATGCAGGACCCATAATTACTTTTGTAAGTTTTATTTATTTTTAATGTGTATAGAAAAAAGCATAAATCGTAAGTCTACAGACCAATGATATATTTTTTTTTTCTGTAATACATAGGGGTTGAACCCAGGGCCTTGCACATACTTTGCAGGTGCTCTACAACTAGGCTACACACCCAGCCCGGTTTTTATTTATTTATTTATTTTTTCATTTTGACTCAGGATCTCACTAAGTTGTGCCTACCTGTGGCCTCAAACTCATGATTCTTCTGCTCCTGTCTCCCCAATCACTGGGAACATAGGCATGCATTGCCATTCCCAGCTAGATCAGTGAAATTTTGCAAACTGAAATCACCCATGTAACCAGCATCAAGATCAAGAAACCAAAGCTTATCGGTACCTCAGATACCCCCCTCATGCCCTATTCCTTCTGGAGTAACCACTCTTCTGTGTCTTTCCCATTAGTGTATACATTCCTTGAAAGCAAATGATTAATAAACATGATTAGTTGTATGACCAATGCCATGTGCAGTGGGGCATGCTGTAATCCCAGCAATTCAGGATGTGGGGGCAGGAGGATCGTGAGTCCAAGACCAGAGGCAGCCTGTGCAGTTTAGCGAGACCCTGTCTCAAAATAAAAAATAATAAAATCACACATGAGTTTTGTTCCTTTTGATACCAATGGGTTTCTAAAATGTGTCAATGTGTCCTCTTATGTGTCTGGCTTCTTTTACTCATCATTGTGAGGTTCATTCATATTATTGCCTGTAGCCAAGATGATTTTTTGATGTTATTACATTTACCCACTTTTCTTCAGAACAAATTTGCAAGGCTTCATTGAAACTAAAATTGTTCAGATGATTTATTGAATAATCTGCCTCCCTTGGTCAGTATGAAGAGAATCCATTCCTGAAGGATTTGTTTGGGAATTTAAACTCAGAAGGCTGACATTGTTGAGGACAAACGATAGCTTCTCGGTCTTGTAGTTAAACAGGTCATTAAACTTGAACTTCTCAAAAGAGAATGACAGTATTAAACTCATAATGATTACTATAAACCACAAATAGGTTATAAACATTTCACAGGTATAAGAGATTGAATTCTTATCTGTGTCTTTCTTCCTGTGTTCTTTTTTATTTTAGTATGTTTTTGAGAACTGCTTATGGTTTTTCTCCTAATTTTCTTTCTGTTTCACATGTAGTATTCAATACAGTAGACCAGCCCCTATCTTTACCTAGGAATGTTCAAGACTAAATATATAGCTAGAGATGAAGTAGTGTTTTGGCATCTACAAGAAAATGTAAGAATATATCTTCTGAATTATTTAATTATCAGTAGTCACAGATTGATTGTCATGCATTTTAAGCACACCATCAAATGTTCAAAAATGCCATGTAATTTCCTAGTAGATTCCTTAGCAATTTCTTCTCTCTGCACATTCACTACGTGCTTCCTAAACATAGCAAAGTATTTTTCACACAAATTTGTTTTGTATGGAATTATTTTTTAGGAACCAACCTAGGTCTACCCTTGAGAACAAAGTACAAGGAAGGTCTTTGTGAATCAGACCTTTCCTAATACATTTGAATGTTCAGGCACCTTGGGGAGGCTCTGAAAGTGACAGGGGTTGCAGGTTTTATGCCATGCCTTCTTCCCAAAATAAGCTTCAGCTGCTCTAGAGTCAAGGGGATGTGAGGTCAATGTCTTGGTTTGAGACCAACCAGAACAGAAGCTTAGAAATCAGAGGGTCTGTGACATTTAAAACATACATAATAACCATAAATTTCTTTCTTTTACTAGATACTAGTACTCTATACTCATAAAATTAGCAATGATGTTTAGTATTCACACCATCATTCTCTAAAAATAATTTGAAAAATCTAAAATCCCTAAGCAAATGGGCAGAAATCAATAACTGGTTCTCCAGAGCACTATTAAACTGTTGTCCTAGCTTCAGCTGCGATTCCCTTAAGATCCTACATTTTATAAGAAAGATCATCAGACCTTGCCTGTTCTAAGAAAACAAAAAAGTACTGTTTTAAAGTCCTTAAAAACTGTATTTCAACCAGATGCAGTGGCGCATACCTGTAATTCCAGCACTGGGGAGGCTGAGGCAGGAGGATAGATATGAGTTTGAAGCCAACTTGGTCTACACAGCAAGTTTCAGGCCAGCCTGGGCTACACAGCAAGACTATGTCTTGAAAAGTAAAAACAAAACAAAACAAAAACAAACAAACCCAAAATTGTATTTCTCAGTTTACAGAGAAAAATAGGGAAGAAATGCAGTTTATTCATGGACGGACACGTTTTGCCCTTGCTCACCACATAAGTAGGTGTTCTATGATGAAAGTGGTTATTTGCATGAATATTATTTCTATGATTTATACACAGACTGCTTGAAGAAAATTTTCAAGCAGCCCATCACTGCTGCCCCTTCTGCCCTGGAAAGCAATTTTTGACCATTGTACTTCCTTCGCTGGCTAACTCAAGACAGCTCAGAGCGCTTGGGATAGAGCTCAGTGGTAGAGTACTTTCTAGCATGAGCTAGGTCCTGGGTCGATTCCCAGCAATAAAAACAAAAAAGCAAAACAATAATAGCAACAACAACAAAACATCAAAAGACAGAAACCTGAGCCCAGGTATCATCAGTTCCAGGGATTCAGAGCTTGTAGTTGATTACAATGACCCCTTTGTTTTCATTGTGAAATTTTATTGTGTTACAGTGATATTAAAATACTCCTTTCCATGTGTCTCTCCCATTAGTGTATACATGCCTTGAAAACAAATGATTAATAAACATGATTAGTTAGTTGTATGACCGATGCCATGTGCAGTGGGGCATACTATAATCCCAGCAATTCGGGATGTGGGGGCAGGAGGATCGTGAGTCCGAGGCCAGAGGCAGCCTGTGCAGCTTAGCGAGACCCTGTCTCAAACTAAAAAATAAAAAATGGGCTGTATGTGCAAAGCCCTGGGTTCAACCCCTAAGTACCAAAAAAAAAAAAAAAAAAAAAAAAAAATTATGACAACCCTTTTATTTTTCTTTAGAAGGTTATGTTAGTCCTTTTCCAAACTTCAGATTTAGTTAAATAATCTTTAATGCAAAATAATGTGGCTTTGGCTTGTGAAAAAATACTATCATTATTTTCCATTAAATAGAAACCATTTAGATGAAGATTCTAACTTAAGCACATTGTTGGTGCTAAGCGAATACACACTGGAATACCCATTTAAAAAAATTATTTCATACCCTATATTTGCTCTGTGTGTGTGTGGGGGGGTGTGGGTATGTGTATGTGCACACATGTGCATGCTTCATTAACATGTTGTTATTCTCTTTTACCTCAGAATTTTTTTTTCTGGTGGTTCTGAAGACTGAACCCAGGACCTTACGTATGCTAAGCAAGTGTTCCACCGTTGAACATCTCCAGCTCTAGATTTTCTTTCTTCTCGTTTTCAAAGGGCAGAACCTTGTTTATGATGTTTACTGTTACTTTATTGATTTGGGTTTCCAAGACCACTCCAAAGGAGACAGTTTATTTCCCCTTGGGAACCACATCTGAATGCCGTGTACCTGTAACCAAGTGAAGATTGATGTTTGGGTCATGACCATATGTCCTAAAAATAATCTTGATAGTTTACATTTTTTGATGCTTTGTTTGCCAGGCCCTGTATTGAGAGCTATATATGCAACCATTCTGTGAAGTAGAAACTGTAATTGTGCCCTCTTATTCATGAGGAACCTGCAGCTGTAGCCCTGTGGCATTCGATCCTGTCAGATCTCTGAAGCTAAGCAGAGTCAGGTCTGGTTAGTACTTGGATGGGAGAACGGCTGCGAACACCAGGTACTGTAGGCTTGGACCCAGCAACCCACTCCCAAAAAGCAATCCACCATTGAAAACCCTATGAACAGCAGAGAAGCACTGTCAATAGTGTTTGCCTGTTGTACATAGGGTCACTATGAGTTGCATACCGACTCGATGGCACCTAACTACAACAACATACATGAAGAAACAAACTCAGAAAACTTAATAACATGCAAGTGTTAAAATGAAAAACTAGAATTAACCTAGTGTCACCAGATTTCATAACTATGTTTTAAAATTTTTATTTATGTATTGATTGATTGATGTTGCTAGGAATTGAACCCAGGGCTCCTTGAATGCCAGGCAAACACTCTACCCCCGAGCAATATCCCAGCCCCATAACTATATATTTTTTTTAAACAAACAAACAAAAAGCACTTTAAAAATGTTTACCTTGCAGTAAATTAGGTATAGAATAATAGGAAGTTGCAAAGAGGTCATTTGCAACCTTCACCTACCTCTCCTAAAACTGACATCCTGGATAACTGTAGTACAAGATCAAAATCACCATTCTATAGTTATGGTAACACAGAATCACGGATATGACTTTTTAATAAAAATAGCATTCTTTCAGCCGGCTGCAGTGGCGCATGCCTGTAATCTTGGCAACCCAGATGGTAGAGGCAGGACGATCACAAGTTCAAGACCAGAGGCAGTCTGCATAATTTAGTGAGACCCTGTCTCAAAAAGTAAAACAATGGGCTGGGGTCCAGGACTTGCAAAGCATGCAAGCATGAGGCCCTGGGTTCAACCCCCAGTACTGCAGATGAATAAATAAATAAATAAATAAATAAATAAATAAATAAATAAAAATAGCATTCTTTGTACTATAAAGCCTTTATTTTAATAAATACTTCATTATTACCTGTATGTACATTGAAAACAGTGCATGGTTTAGGTCATAGGTTCTTAACCTTTTGGGTCATAGACCTATTTTAGAAGACAATGAAATATGAATGCTTTCAGCAATAAAATACACAAATACACATATATACAAGATGTTCATGGTTTCACAAATTCTTTAAACCTATTTCCCAAAATGTGCATAAACTTCCAGTTTAAAATTTCTGGTTTAGAGCAGCATTTAAAGAAATAGACTTAAATAAATCTGGAGACTCTTTAATCATCTTTATTAGTTAATGCTTTTTTAAAAAAATCTTTTTCTAATTCTTACAGAAAAGTTTCTTTCTTGCCCTCCAACTTACTCATTGCTGTTCTACTTAAGCAGCTGAAAGTCTCTTGCACTTGGAAAATATGGTCAAAGCCCTAGGTTCTAAACTCTTTAAGTGCCTAGAGGGTAGAAAACAAAAACCTTTGCTTCCAACATTATTGTCCTTACGAACACATTTTATCTAGGCCTGTGAAACATGTTGGTTAGTAACTTTCAGTTCTATTTTCCTTTTCAGTCACCACCAACTTGAGTAATTTGGGGTCATGATTCTGGAGTCAGGGCCAGGCCCAGGCCCAGCTAGATCACTAAAGCCCAGGTAGATATAGGAAAGTAACTGGGAGCTCCTGTCAGTTCTGAGCCAGCCGCCAGGAGCCAGGTAATTTACAGCTAGAACTCACTGAGATAGTGTGTGTCAACAAGGCACAGGTCAGAAAATGGTAGTGCAGAAGGAAGACAGATATTTTAAAAAGCCAGGCTATGGTCTAACCAGAAGACAGGGTACATCTTGATTCCAAGGAAGATTCCTAACTCTATTCTATGCTTCCTCCTGAGGTAAAGCTCAGAAATGTGTTCTGCTGTCATGATTTAAGAACCCAGAGTTTAGCTTGCTGCATTCTAGGAGGAAGTGGTTACAGTAGAACTGTGGGGGTGGAGACAGGGCTGATGCTGACTCTGCATAAAGGATGCTTAGTTGTGTTCCACTCTGAACTGGCCTAAACGTAAAAGAAAGCTCCAGAGCTCTCACTATGCCTACGAGCTGCATACTTTCTGTATTGAGATCTTCTACCGTCTTTTATTTATTTTATTTTTAATTTTTTCCTGCATATTTTGCAAGTGCTCTACCACTGAGCTGCACTACCATCCACCCCCCACCTTTTAAAAATTTTTTATGTTGAGACAGCATCTCACTAAGTTATACAGGCTGCCTCTAACCTTGAGCTTGTGATCCTCTTGCTTCCCCTTCTCAAATGGCAGGGATTACAGGCATGTGCCCCTGCACCTGGGGACTCCACCATATTTTAAGTTTTCTGTCTCCTGATAAATGCCCTATGTTTTGCATACAGTTTTTTTTTTTTTTATATATACTACCTTAAATAGTTGTATAGCCTGTTTGCTGAAAGAAGTTAGCGAAACATTTGCTTCAAAGATACTATCTCCTTTTCTTCTGACTTGATGGCACCTAACAACAGCAATATCCTTTTCCTGCTCCTTCTGAATTTGACTGTATTTAAGGCTAAGAGTTAGGCCATAGTTTCTACACTTTGCCAAAAAAAAAAAAAAAGAGAGAGAGAGAATGGGGATTGGACGGATGGAGGGGAGACCTGAGCCAGCTGTTAATAGCTTTATGTAGTATAGCATTGGAGTCCCCTGATATTGGCGTATCTGTTTTTTGTTTTTGTTTTTGTTTTGTTGTTGTTGTTGTTGGCATTATTTAAGAGACAAGCTCTCACTGTGTTGTCCAACTTAGCCCTGAACTTGTGGGCTTAAGCAGTCCTGCCTCAGCCTCCTGAATGCTAGTACTACAAGGCTCATACCACTATGCCTCACTTATCTCACTTTTACCCCAGGAATCTTACACATATGTACTTTACAAGACACTGTGACATTATAAACAATTTTCACTACAACTCTAATGTGGGCTGTTTATCATTGAGGAAGCTAAGAGTCAGAGATGAACTAACTTGATTAGTATCATAAAAGTACTTAGGTACTTAGTGAATAAAATTGGATTTGTTTTGTTTTGCTTTTTAAGACAAGGTCTTATTATGTAACTCAATCTGGCCTGGAATTTGCAGTATAACCCAAGTTGGCCTTGAACTCATGATCCTCCTGCCTTAGCCTCCTAGTGCTGGGATTATACGTATGCGATTTCATGCTTGGCAGAAAATGGGATCTGATCCATGTATTTCCTGCTTTAATATTTATGTGGGGTATTGGCTCCTCAGCTCTGACTTCTGAATACACTTTCTCTCCTTCCTCTCATGGAGCAATCTGGCTCAGGGACACTCTTTGACACTAACTTAATCCATAGGAGACTGATTAATGAACCATGAAAATTCCATTTCACAAAGGGAGATATGCCTTCCCAATAAACAACATAATCTGCTGACCAGGCCCCCACAGTGCTTGGTGAGCATTAAGTCAGAGAAGAGAGAATTGGGTAGGCTTGAGGCATCTCATACCCAGACTGGCTTGAAGAATTAAACACGTCCTGCAGTGCAGTATCTTGTCTGACAAATATAGCCCATCCTGGATGGTGTAAAATAAACACTGGTGACTTTTTCCTCTTTTCAGAGTCCTTCTCTGGACTTTAGGCAAATCGGGGTAGATAACTCCTCACTTATTTACATTATCTTTAGTGATTACACTTCCCAGGATTACTTTATCTCTTAGATCTCTCAGCCTGGGGTGGTTTTAGCTGTCATCATAGCTTCATGAGTTTTCACTGATTTCAGGTAATTTGTAATCTGTAATACAATTATGTTTATGTTGATTTTTGGTTATTGTCGTTTCTAAATTCTAAAGAAGTGCAGGTGATATGAATGTATTATGTACTTTACTTGATGTGTGACGTATTTGATACATTCAAAATAATGGAATGGAGAGGAAAATGTCCTTTTAGACCCTAACCTGTCCCAGCCTCACAAAAGATAATGGATGGAAAGATTGCAGGAAGAAATTTACATTTGATTCTTTCTTCAGGCCATAATAGGCTTTCTCCTTTATTGCTCTAAAAGGAATAGATTCATCCTACTCATGGGAGTAGGCTTCCCTAAGCATTAAAAGCATTGTGAGGAAGCCCATTGCAACAAGAGAGCCTTGGAATTCTTGTTTTTTCAAACAGGAAGTCTTGCTCAGAGGCTGTGGAAGCTCATTTTTTCTCAGTGGGTAATGGTATGGTTACATGAGTTAGAGACTTTGGGGTCTTTTTCTAAGTTGACCACTTTCAGTAGAGCAGTTTGCCTACTTTGCGAATTGTTTGCAAAACTGAAATGAGATAATATGCTTGAAAGTGTCTTAAAAATTGTAAAATGTTACACATTGGGCAGTCAGTGAAAAAGGATTCAGACGAATCATTTCTTAGCCCTGTGGCTAAGATGAAACGTAATAATCAGTTGAAAGCAATCAGTGCATACCCTTCTTCAAGGACCAAATGTTAAATGCCAGTGTTTATTGAGCGCTTACCATATGTCAGGCACTCTTTTAAAATGTCTTGTGTATATTAATTTGTCTAATTCTCATAGTGCACTAAGGAAGTAGATATTATTGACCTCATTTTATAGATGAGAAACACTGTAAAATGTTTCTGAGGTACAGAAAACCTAAGCATCCTGCTTAAGTTGATGCACCAGCTATGAGATAGCTTGGATTCAAATCCAGGTAGCCTGGACCCAGACTCTTTAAATACTATACTGCTGGTGGCTTTATCTTCTGTCTTAGTCCATTCAGGCTGCTATGACTAAACACCTTAGACTGGGTAATTAATAAACAATAGAAACTTATTGCTCTCAGTTCTGGAGGCTGGGAAGTCCAAGGTCAAAGTACTGGCAGACTTGGTGTCTGGTGAGTGCTTGCTCTGTTTCAAAGGTGGCACCTTCTTGCTGAGTACTGTGCAGAGTCCCTCCATCCCTTTTTAAGAGCACTAATTCCATCCCATGAGGGTAAAGCTGCATTACCTAATCACCTCCTAAAGGTCCAACAGGAATTTAGCAGGACACAAACATTCAAACCATAGCATCATCCTTCCTAACTAAATTGGTAGCAGGGCCAAGAGATTTGTTATGCTTGTATTGAATGGTTAAAACTGTGGTGAGTAAAGACACTTTAAAAAAAAAGAAAGAATATCCTTTAAGGCCTTGGATTTGGTTCTCTTTCAATGTCTAGTCCTCATAAACATTTTTTATGTGAGGAGTACAACTCGTAAACACGCATGTTGTCATGGCTGACCTACTTCATAAGCAGAATGGTAGTAATAGGTTTGGTTGAGCTTTTAAGATTCAGTGAAGTCCTTTGTTTATTTTGTTTTGTTTTTTCCCGTACTTGAGGGTTGAACCCAGGACCTCCTTCACACATTTTTGTAAGTGTTCTACCACTGGGATGCGGCCTCAGCCCATTATTTATTTACATATTTATTTATTTTTATTTTGAGTCAGGGTGTCACTAAGTTATGCAGGCTGCCTCTGGCCTCGAATTGAAGATTCTTCTGCCTTGGCCTCCCAAGTGGCTGGAATTACAAGTGTGCACCACTGCCCCTGGCTAGGATTCAGTAAAATTGAAAATGGTCAAATGAAGCTGGGCACAGTGGAGCATGCCTGTAATCCCAGTCACTCAGGAGGCAGAGGCAGAAGGATTGCTAGTTCAAGACCAGAGGCATTCTGCATAATTGAGACCCTGTCTCAAAAAGTAAAACAATGGGCTGAGGGTGGAGCTCAGTGGTACAGCACTTGAAGGCCCTAAGTTCAACCCCCAGTACTGCAAAATAATAATAATAATAATAATAATAATAATAATAATATAGTCAAATGAGAGGGTGTAGAGGAAAAGTCTTGTAAATTAAAGTGTCAGATAAGCACTTTGTGCTGAAATTTACAATAAAAATCACAAATCAGATAGTATAATTCTAGTAATTTTTTTTTAGTGGTACTCGGGTTTGAACCCAGGGCCTTACACTTGCATGCTCTGCAAGTGCTGCTGTACCACTGAGCTGCACCCTCAGCCCATTTTTTTACTTTTTGAGACAGGGTCTTGCTTAGTTATGCAGAATGCCTCTGGTCTCGAACTTGTAATCCTCCTGCCTCTGCCTCCTGACTCACTGGGATTACAGGTGTGCATCACTGCACCGGGTTCAATTCTAGTAATTTTACTATTTTTTCCCCCCAGTACTGGGAGGTTGAACCCAAGGCTCCCAGCATGCTAGGCAAGCACTTTATTACTGACCTTCAACCCCAGCCCCTTTTTTATTTTGAGATAGGATCTCACTAAATTCTGCAGGCTACCTCTGGCCTGGAATTCCTGATTCTCCTGCCTCTGCCTCCCAAAGTTGCTGAGTTTATAGTTGCCTGCATGGTTACTGTAATTTTACTCTTAAAAATTCTCTTGATATAGCCAGGCGGGTGGTGCACGCCGGTAATTCCAATGACTCGGGAGGCGGAGGCGGGAGGATGGAAAGTTCAAGACCAGAGGCAGTCTGTGTAATTTAGCAAAACTGTGTCTCAAAAAGTGAAAAAAGTGGGTTGGGGGTGCAGCTCAGTTGTACAGCATTTGCAAAGCATGCAAGCACAAGGCTCTGGGTTCAACCCCAGTACCGAAGAAAAAATTTAACTTGGTAAACCAAATGTGGTGGCACACACCTACAATCTCAGCAACTCAGGAGGCGGAGCCAGGATGATTGCAGGTTCCAGGCCCGAGGTGGCCTGCATAATTTAGCAAGATCCTGACTCAAAATTTAAAAAAATTAAAAGTGCTAGGACTGGTGTGATGGCACATGCCTGTAATCCCAGCAGCTTGGGAGGCGGAGTCAGGAGGATCGCAAATTCGAGACCAGAGGCAATCTGTGTAATTTCATGAGACCCTGTCTCAAAAAGTAAAAAAATGGGCTGGGGGTGCAGCTCAGTGGCCCAGCACTTGCAAACATGCAAGCACGAGGCCCTAGGTTCAACCCCCAGTATCACACACACACACACACACACACAAAAGGAGGGGGAGGGGCTAGGAGTGCAGCCAAGTGGTAGAGCAATTGCAAAAAGTATGTGTAAGGCCCTGGCCCCAATCCCTAAGTACCACCAAAAAACAAAACAGAACAAACTCATTTGCTAATGATTATTGGATCTGATTTATGTTTTTTTCTTTTTTGATAAAAAAAATTTATCACTCATCAATGATATATCTGGCAACATCTTTTCTCTTTTTTCTTTTTCTTTTTTTTCTTCTCTCTCTCACACACACTCCCTGTCTCTCTCTTTTTCTCCTATGCTTCCTATCCATACCTTTTCTTTATCAATATCAACCGTCAGATTTTTGCCTGATTTGTCTTGTTTCTCTATTCATTTCTTTTCTTTTACCACTTATGTCATCTGATAGTTTGATTTGGTGTGTGTACTTAGATGATACAAATGTTTATTTGTTATGAGAGAGAAGAGCTAAGAGAATGAGAAATTAGAACTTTTCCTTCCCTCAGGCACTGAGATAATGCCTTGTTGAATTTGAAAGTAACATTAACAACAATGGAAAAGTAGGAGGTACAGAAAAACATTAATCCAATTAGAAATATGCTCCTACTTAATAGAAAATTGAGTACCTTTTTAAAACTTAAATTTGTATCATAAACATGTTTTACTTAAGATTGAAATGTAAATATGTAGCAAAATATTTTCTTATATTTTTAAACTTATAGTTTTAGGTATAGACGTGTCAAGTATATGTGCCATAATTTATTTAACCAGTCACCATTAGTGGATATTCAAATCAAGTGCTTAAGTTACAAAAAATGTTTAAATAACAGCCTGATGAACTTCTTGGTACATATCCTAAGGGGCTAAATACTCAAAAGTGAAATGATTGGTTCAAAGTATAAAAACAACTGGGTTAGGATTCAATACCCAGTGCACACACACAAAACAAATAAAAACTCCAAACAAACAAAAATAATGTTTTAAAGTTATAGACATTTATTGTCAACTTCCTTTTTAAAGGAATGAATCAATTTTTTTTTTTTTTTTGGTTCTTGAGGATTGAACCTAGGGCCTCCCACATACTTTGCTAGTGCTCTACCACTTGGTTGCACTCCCAATCCTTTTTTTTTTTTTGAGACAGGGTTTCATGAAATTACACAAGCTGCCTTTGGCCTTAAACTTGTGATCCTCCTGTCTTCACCTCCCACTTTTCTGGGATTATAGGCATGCACCACTGCACCCAGCTGGAATGAATTAAATCTTAACTTCCAACAGAAATATACAAAATTGTTTCTTTTGAACATTGGATATTTTCATTTAACATTGTTTGTCAGTTTATGGTTTTCCTTTATTTTGAATTAACAGCTCTTGTTGTTGTTAGGTGCTGCTATCGAGTTGGGTCTGGCTCATAGAGACCCTCATAGGGTTTTTTCCAAGGCTGTTTTCCAATTGCTTTGGGAATAGATTGCCACGTCCTTCTTCAGTGGCTCTTCTTGTAGGTTTACCTAATTCTATGTCCTTTTTTCTCTAAATTGGACGTCCTTTTACATGGATGGTTAGATTTTCATGTTAATTATCAATTAGATTTTCATGTTGATTAGTTATAAAGTTTTATTAGCTCTGTGACTCAAATTTGTGGCAAAATTTGCAAATATGTAGCTTGTCTTAATTTTGGTTATATGCTGATTTTCTAATTTATTTTATTACCTTAAGCTTAGAAAATCATTCCCTATCCACCTAACCACTGAAAAACATTAAGTGGAGTTAGGTACTAACATAAAATGAAATCCAAGTCATAATGTTAAGGGAAATAGGCATCCTGCAAAATAATGTTTAATTATTATCTCACTCCCTTCACTCTCATATACATATATATTATTTTAAAAATTATTGAATAAATATACATGTATTTGGATATATTAATTCATTATTATCTGCCAAATAACAGTTATTTATTCACTAATTACTACTAATTACTCTGTGTGTGTGAGCGTATGTTTGTGTGTGTGTATGTTTTGTGGGAGATCGAATCCAGGGCCTTGCACATACTAGCTAGGTTCTGTACCACTGAGCAACATTCCCAATCCCCACTAATTACTTTCTATTTCCTCTCTTGTGACAGAGATGCAGGATTGAAGAAAACAGGTAAAATCACACCCCTTACAGAAGTTTATTGGGGGGCCAACAATGAAAACACCCCACAGAATGATATATAATGTTAGGAAATGGTTAAGTGCTGTGAACTGAAGTAGAACAGGGAATGGAGATGATCAGGCTCCTTTTGATTCAGTGATCAAAGTAGACCATTCTAAGTTGGCATTGGATCGGAGAGTATTCAGTGAAATAGCAAGTATAATATTTTATTTATTATAAACATATAGATAAGAAAACATTTGGAAGAACACTGACCAAAGTGCTATATTCACTTTCTCAATGAATATTGTCTATAGCGATTTTGTCACCAACCAGAACTAGCAAAGCATCCTATCCTCGAATTTTCTCTTACTCCCCATATCTACTGAATCATCACATGCTTTTGCTACCAATGTAGTTCTCAAATTTCTTTTCCCCTTGCCATTGTTTTCTTTTAGGTCTTTGTACTCTTTGTTCCCTTTTAAAATGATACGTTAATTCACTTTTATTTGTCAAGTGATATAACATTAAAATATATGAAATAGCTAGGAGCCCATCCCAGCAATTTAGGTGGTTGAGGCAGAAGGATCGCAAGTTCAAGGCCAGAGACAGCCTGCACCACTGAGCAAGACCCTATCTCAAAGTAAAGAAGGGGCTGGAGCTGCAGCTCAGTGGGAGAGCACTTGCCTAGCATGTGTGAGGCCCTGGTTTCAACACCCTAATACTGAAGAAAAAAAAAAAAAGTATAAAACAGGAGAGTCAACTTGAGGGGTTTTTACAAAGCAAATCAGGGAAAATTTAGGCAAGAAAATAAATGTTGATAACAATGTGCTTGGCCCATATGAAGCCCCGGGTTTAATCTCCACCACCAAAACAACAACAAAATAACCAAGATAAAATGATGAGGAAACATCAGAGGTTGCCAAATTGAAGGTAGTTCTTCAAAAATAATTGTGTTGTACTTTTTTTAAAAAGCCATGAAAGAAAAAGAAAGACTGTGCAACTACTTCAGACTACAGAAGACTAAAGTGTTACAAGTAAATGCAATTTGTAATCTTGAATTGAATGCTGGACTAGAAAACAATTCTTTTTAGTTAGAAAGGACATTAATTGGACATTGATGAAATTTGAATATGGATTAAAATATGTATCAATGGCAGTACCTGACTTTGATTATTATATTGTGGTCATATAAGAGAATATCCTTGTCTTTTAAGAAATACACACTGCAGCCAGGCATGGTGGCACATGCTTATAATCCCATCACTTGGGAGGATAGACGTGAGTTCATGGATAGCCTGCTAATTAAAGAGTTCCAGGACGGCCTGGGCTACACAGTGACTGTCTCAAAAACAAAAAAACAAACAAAAAACCCACTGAAGTGTTTCAGTGTAAAGGTACATCGTGTCAGAAAAAAAAAATTAGATAAGTCCTCATGGATGCTTTTAAAAATATATTTAGAAAAAGCTGACACATAATAAGAGCTGCGTGTGGAGGTACATGACTGTAATCACAGCAGTAGGATGTCTGAAGCAGGAGGATTGGGAGTTGGAGGCCAACCTGGGCTATATAGTAAGACCTTGTCTCAATCCCTGCCTAAAAGAAAAGACAAATAATAATTGTGCATATCTATGGAGCACAGTGTGGCCTACTTTTTTTCTTTTTGTAGTAGTAGAAGGTTGAACCCAGGGTCTCATGCATGCTTTGCCAGAGCTCCATCGCCGAGCCACACACCTAGTCCATTTTTTACTGTTCTGTCTTGAGACAATGGGAGAAGGACCGGGCAATCCACTCCCAAGCAATCCCTAAACAATCAGCAATTGAAAACCCTATGAGGGTCGCTATAAGTCGGACACAACTTGACACTTGAGGGCACCTAACAACAGCAACATCATGAGAGAGGGTCTCACCAAGTTAGGCAGGCTGCCTCTGGCCTCGACCTTGTGATCCTCTTGCCTTTGTCTTCTGAGTTTTTGGGATTATACCACCACACCCATCCTGGATACTTTTTTTATGGATAGAAGTCACAAGGCAATCCACTAGTTGTCTGGCAGTGTCCATAATCACCACCAGTAGGTTTCTTTGAAACTGCTGGATTCATTCATTTAGTAATTACCAAAAAGTGCCAGGGCAGTAAGCACAGTGCTAGGCACACAATGAAGCCAAAGCAATTGAATGGTCCTGAGGGAATTGGCAGTCTACTGAGGGAGAGGAGAATGAGAGAGAGGGAGAAAATTAAGGAGAATGATAAAACAAATTTACCAAATATTAAAATCTGAGGAATGTTGGTAAAAGCCATATGTTTTTGTGTGTTTTTACTTTTTTTTGCACCTTCAAAGGATATATGAATTTTAAAATAAAAAGAATGTGTAACATACATTATTAGGAAAAGTAAATGTGCAACGACTATCACTAGGAAGAGAAAAATGGAAAGACGGTAAAAGGAAGTGATTTCAATAGACTAGAGTTTTATAGACAACTTAGGAAAGTTGCCCTTATATTAGGCCACAAGGAAAACAATTTCAACAAACTTCCAAAGCTCAAAAGTTATTATGCACCCATACAGAAAGTTTAGATTTAAAAGTCCTGTTATAGCAGGGTCGGGCCTGGTTAGGCCTTGGATGGGAAACCAGCAGGGAATACCAGGTGCTGCAGGCTAGGGAGAAGGACCTGGCAATCCACTCCTCAAACAATTTGCCGCTGAAAACCCTATGAATAGCAGAGAAGCACTGATATAGTGCCGGGAATGGCACAGTGTTGGGGAATGTTTGATTCTGTTGTACATTGGGTCACTAGGAGTTGGACCTGACTCAACCGCACCTAGCAACAACAACAACAACTATTTAGATATGTTCGTCAACTCTCCTTACTGGAGAATTTAAAAATAACTGAATTTAAATAATAACTGAATAATAACTGAAGTAAACAATAACTGAATTAAGAAGTCTACTACTACATTTCAAATCTATTTAGAAAACAACAGTAGTGAATAAAACCTATGGGATATGGCCTAAACTCTTGGCAAGGGAAAAACTACAGCCTTAAAAAATATTATTAATCAAGAAAGAATAACAATAACCATAGACTATTCTGTTCTATTCTTCCTTCCTTCCTTCCTTCCTTCCTTCCTCTCTTTCTTTCTTTCAGTACTGGAGGGGTTGAACCCAGGTCCTCATGCATGCAATGTAGGTGTTGTACCACTGAGCCATGTTCCCAGCCCCTTTTTTATTTTGATATAGGGATTTGCTAAGATGTGCAAGCTGCTTCTGGCCTCAAATTCACTATTCTCCTGCCTCAGCTTCCTAAGTCCCTGGGGTTACAGGGGTGCACTACAGTGCACAGCTTACATATATTTATTTTTTAAAAAATGCTCTACCAGCAAACTTAGGAAGTATAAAATATAGAAAGAATAAAAAATAACAATACAGCTTATAAAAACTAGTAGGACTTAAGTATTATTATTGTTGTTGTTGTTAGGTGCTGTCAAGTCATTGTCTGACTCATAGCGACCCTTACAGGGTTTTCAATGGCTGATGGTTTCGGGATTGCCATGTCCTTCTCCCATTTTTGTGGTGCTGGGAATCGAACTTGAGACCTCAGATACTGCAGAGTGGTGCTCTATCAACTGAGCTAAATTCCAGTCCTAAGCAGTATTAGACTAATGGAAATTCTAAGAAGGATGATTTGTATAAGGAAAAATCATATCTAACACACCTTTGGAAAGCTCCCATGAGAGCTGGGCATGGTGTATTCAGAAGGCTGAGACAGGAGGATCATGAGTTGGAGGCCAGCCTGGGCTACATAGTGAGTTCTAGGCCAGCCTGAACTACATAGACTCTGTTTAATAAAAAAATAAAATAAATGTCAAAAAAGCCTAGAGTGAGATATTTCAGTGTGCATATTTGGGGAAATCAGTAGATACAGTTTACTTTGATATTTTTCAGACTTGATAAAAGCCTCACATGTAAGGCCTTGGGGTGGGAAGGTAATCAGAATGTTAGAGGAGTTGGGATGGTGCAAGAGCAGTAGTGGTAAGAAGTGAGATGGAAGTAATACGTAAGAACTAGATTAGGTAGGCCTGGTAGGCAATGGTAAGGAATTGAGATTTTATCTTGCCTTTGGAAGGTTTTGGGAATGCCATCTGATTTATGTCTGTAAAGGATCTGGCGATTGTGAGGAGGATGGGCTATAATGAAATAAAAGTAGAAGAATTGCGACCAAGTAGGAAACTGTTGTGATAGGCAGTAGCAATAACAGAGATGTGAAGTGTTTCATCCAGAATGAATGAAGGTAGAAGGAACAGAATTTTACTGATACTGGCTGTGGTATGAGAAAAAGAGGGGAGTCAGTTGTGACTTAAAGGGTTTTGACCTCAGCAACTGAATGAACATTCTTCATACTGACCTCTTTCTGTAGTCTATGGGGACGGGGTAGCTTCATAGAAGTTGAGAGGCAGGGAGATTAGTTAGGTGGTTACTGCAATCATTTTGGAAAGATAAAGGGATTTGAACCTGATTAGAGACTATCAATATGGAGAGGTATTCAGAAGGCACAGACTGGAGAGACATGTAGGAGGTTAAACTTACCATTTAGGAGAATTGGTTATAGTTTTTATCTTTTATCTTTTATCCCCAAATCACTTATTGTTATTTATTCTGCAGCAGGGGCTGCCTGAGGCCTGCTTTTGTGTAGCCCTAGAGATAAACCAAGAATGTTTCTACATTTTTAAAAGGATTATAAAAGGAGGGGAGATCAGACTATGAAACAGAGATCATATGTGGCCCCAAAACCTAAAATATTTACATCTGGTCCTTCACAATGAAAAGTTTGCTAACCTTTGCTCTAGATGAGTAGTTCTTAAAGTGTGGTTCCTAGAGCAGCAGTAGCAGCATCACCTGAGACCTGGTAATTTGTGAGAAAAGGAAATTCTCAGGCCTCAGCACAGATCTGCTTATTTTAAGAAGCCCTTCATGTGATTCTGATGTCTGAGAACCACTTCTCCAGAGAAACTTTTGCATCTGTACACCAGGGCACAATAGTGAAGAATATTTATAATAGCATCACACATAAGAGCCTCAAACTGGAAACAATTGCCACGTTAACAGTAGAGAAGATAAGAAAATCGTGGCAATTAATACAATGGCAGTATTCTGTATAAGTTGCAATTAAGGTCATGGATTGTGGAGGCAGACTATTTGTGTTTGAAATGAATAATAGCTGTGTGTCCTTGGATAAGTTAATTGACCTCCTAAGCCTCAGTTTCCTTATCTATAAAGCAGGCATAAAATAGTAACTGCTTCATGAGGTTATTGTGAGGTTTAAATGATTCTATAAAGTAATCAGAAGAATGCCTGATACATAAGTGTTATACTGATTGACTGATGTGTGGTACTGGAGAATCGAGCCCAAGGCCTCATGCATGCTTTTGGAAACACTCTACCACTGAGCTGCAACCCAGCCCATTCTTTGCTTTTTATTTTGAGACAAGGTCTTGCTAAATTATGCAGGCTCTCTCTGCCTCTCAGCTCGCTGGGATTATAGGCATTCACTACCCAGCCCAGCTCATCAGTATTATACTTAGAAGGGAATCTGCCTTTATTATGCTTTGAGGAAACCGATCCCTGGTTCATTTCATATAAGTGATAGACTGCCTGTACATTTTGCATATAACAATATTATTAAGCAATCTAAAGTCAGGTCAGTATAGATTTTGGAGGCCCAAATGTTGGCATTGCCTTTGAGAATCGTTTTTACCTTTGTAAAATATGCCAAAATTGCCCTCATACGATTGTGAAGAAAGCTGATGAAAAATATATGGCCTCATCATGTTTGCTTAGTAGGTAGTGATAAATATATTCTCCTTCCCTAATTATCATTTCTTTCACTGTTTCTTCAACCTCTCATTTCAGAATTATTCTATCTTGATATTCTCTGAAAACATTGCCATATCAAAAGGGCAAAGTAACATCTTGACTACATGATTTGGCTTTTTCCATGAATCAAAGTCAGACTCAGTATCGTCTATAGCTAAACGCCAGGGGCAAGTTTGGGTTTAGAACAGGGACAAAATTGTAATCTTCATATTTCCTGGTATTTTAAGCCATTTAGCCTTCGTGTTCAAAATGCTTTATATGTATTTATTGTTGTTACATGCCTTCCTGTTGGGTCCAACTCATAGTAACCCTCAGAGCGTTTTCAATGGCTGTTTAGGGATTGCTTCAGGAGTGGATTGTCAAATCCTTGTTTTTACAGTGCTGGGGATCGAACCCTGGCCCTCAGAGAGTGCGGAGCAGCACTCTACCAACTGAGCCAAACCCTAGTCTAATATGTATTTATCTATGCTTAAATACATAAAGGCCACACAGAAAGTCTTTTTCCCTCTATAGAGCTCGTGCCATATTTTCCTGTATCCCAGGGCCTAGCACCCAGTAGGCCCGTAATATGTATTGCTTTAAACTATTAAGAGTATGACTTCAGTGAGGCTTAATACCTCCATTCCTAGAATGGGTTAATAATATAGGTGAGTTTAGGGAGCAAACAGCTGAAACCACTGGCTGCATTTTAATGATCGGCTAGGGCAGCAACCTGCAAACACCTAGTTCAGAGATTACTAAATTCCTTCCCTCTTATCATGAATAAAGGGAGCAAGAATATCTGTCTGCAAAAGTCACAGCGCCGCAGTGAACCAGCACTTGTTCGCGCCACCCAGAAGAAGGGAGGCGAGGCTGAAACCTCCGGGCAGGAGAAAGGCAGCCTACTTGTGACGTCAAATCAGCGGACTCTTGCCCCCGGCTCTAGGCCGGTTCCGGTTCCCCGGCTTTCCGGGCGCCAGTGTATGCGAGCGCGGCGGCGTACTGCGCGTGCTCCGCAGAGGGACGCGAGAAGGTTGGGTCCGGTTCGCGAAGAAGATGCGTGATTGGCTGACGCTGTGCTGGGGGGTTCCCTGGCCCTTTCGGCAGGGGTAAAACAATAAGAGGGGGCGGTGGCAAAGGGGGCGGGACGTCCGTGTTCCTTGTCGCTAGCCGCAGCGCTTGGCGCCCTGGAAGAGGTGATCGAGCTCGAGGTTCTCCGGCATCCGAGGGTTCAGGCTTGTTGGAGAGAAGAGGTGGCGAGCGAGAAGAGTCCGCTACAGCCGGTCCTCGGCGACTTTCCTGCTGACCTCCGCGCGCCATACCCGCCGCCGCTGTTGTTTGGAGGTGTGTACGGGGGCCCGGAGGTGTGTACGGGGGCCTGGAGGGGCGGTCGGTGTGGTGGTCGAAAGGGGACATTGGCTCCGCGCTCAGCGGCTCGCGGCAGCAGTCCACTACGTGAGCCGGGGTGTCCGAGGTGTTGCGGCAGAAAGCCAGAGACATTGTTCTTGCCGGCTGCCTACGCTGCTGAGTGTGCGCGAGAGAAGCTGAGCCCTGTCTCCAAGGTGAGGGATGGGAGGCTGCGTGGGAAGGGAGGTGACCAATGCGCGTGGTGCAGACCGAGCAATTCGAGGGCACAGGTGGGGCTGGGGTTTGGCGGGGATGAGGTGACGAGGTGGGGAGAGGGACGCAGCAGCTCCCCAAGGCGCGCCGGTGGAGGATTACCCGGCAAGGGCGGGGAGTGGGCTTTCTGAAGAGGATGTTTCCAGGTGGGGAGACCCCCGGACTTGTCTCTGGTTCGTTTGCGGCTCCTATTCCCGCTTGCTTGGGAGCGGGGACGCGGTCGCCGCCCAACCCGTGGGGGAGGGGAAAAGAGGCTGTGTCGGCGGAGGCAGAAGCGACGCAGATGCGAAAGTAGCGGCCTGCGGGCACCATTTATGTGCACGGAAACAGAATCCGGGTTTGAAGGCAGCCTTCGCTACACTTGCCCGGAGCTTGGTGTTTGGTGTCTGTGACCCCCAACTGCACGGGTTTATCCTGAAAGTGTTCGGATCCTAGGGATATAACGTGCGCTTCCGTGGTCCCATTTTTATGCAGATGACCCCCTTTTGATTCTGGGGTGGGAAAGATGTTTGAGTGCTTCGGAGAACGGGCTTGTCTTCATTCTCTCACTTTTAGGGGAGAGTTTGTGGGAGGTGGACGGAGAGAGGTATATAAGCTTCGCTAGATTGTGTAGACTCTGTTAATCGAATTTTATTGAATTTTCCCTGCGTCCCGAAAGGCAGGTTTCTTAAAGGTAATCCTGTGTTGCTTTGAGGCGAATATAGATTTACATCCACGATTTTCCGCATAGATCGGTTTTCTCCCTGGGTGTCACTAATTTTTTAACGGAGTTTTGGGGGAGGAGTCTTTGCCTTCTTGAAAAACAAAACTGAAACACGTGCATTTGTGAAGCCAGAATAGGAAAGTTATTCTCTTTTCCCTATGTATGATTGCCTTGCTACTAAATTTGGTTAAAATATTGATTTTAGGTTCAAGGCACGGTACCTCGTGCATTGCAGGTACCTAGATATTGGAACCTTAACTGCACTTACGGGAGCACACCATGCTAGAGTAGAAGATGGTGGTAATTCCTTGTCCAGCTCCATATTTGGCAGTTAATACAACCCTAGGCATGTGAACCAAAGTTTCCAAGTGAACATTTGGCATTGCCAAATCCAGTGGTCCTTTTGATATCCAAGACTCCTGGTCTTAAAAAATAGGTTTGACCAGCTTGAACCTTAGGATTGAGTTGTGTGCTGTTTCTTTGGCGATATTACCCTACTTTTTTATATTTTTGGGGTTGTCGTGTTGTGATCTAATTTCTATACATTGTGTGATCCTGAAAAATTATCAAAGAATTGTAGAGAGACCAAGGGCTTCAGATGGCTCCCCGTCTCAGATCTGTCATGGTTCAGATTGTTGAATATTCAGGGTTGAAATATTAGTGATGGTGACCAAGCATCAAAAGTGGAGTGAACTAGGATGCTTGTGTAGTGGATGGATACCAGAAGTAGTAGATGAACAAGAGAAAAAGTCGTTTGATAATATAATAGTCACCTACACTGACCAGTTTAACCAAGTGTTAACTTAGTGGCTGAGTAGTTGTCAGTAGGCAACTACTGGTTCGAGGAAAATGTTGGCACTGTTGGTAGCAGGAAATATTTATGATCCATATTTCACTTATGAGAAATTTAAAAGATCAAACTTTCAATCAGTTACTGGAAAATTTCTTTTTCAATACTTGGGGGTTGAACCCAGAGCCTTGCACATACTTTGCACGTGCTCTACCACTGTGGCCAGGCTACTTTTTGTTTTATTATTTTGAGTCAGGGTCTCATTAAGTTATAGCCAGGCAGCCTCTGGCCTCAAACTCAGGATCCTCCTGCCTCAGCCTCGCAAATCTCTGGGATTACAGGTGTGTGCCACTGTGCCTGGCTATTAACAGCTTCTTTATCCTGCAGAATTATTATTATTCATTATGAGGATTGGAAATTATTTTTCCCACATTTTTATGTTGAGTGGATATGAAGATGATAATGATCCCTTTTCAGTGCTTACTGTGAGAGGCACAATTTAAGGATTGCTTCTGAATTTAAATTCAGCAGCATTTAATTCACAAACATGGCCTGCTTACTCCAAACTGGTAGATATTTGTTTAATAACTGACAAAGCAGATTGATTGATTCTTCTTCAAGAACCCCTGTCAATGGAATTGGTTTCTTGTGTCTCGGCTTACTCATCAAATATCTAGTTTTTTTGTTTTTTTGTTTTTTTGTTTTTTTCAGTACTGGGTGGGTGGGGAATCCAGGGCCTGGTGCATACTTTACAAATGTTCTACTGCTGAACATTACCCCCAACCCCTTTTTAATTTTTTATCTTGAGACAGAATCTCACCAAGTTACACAGTTGCCTCTGGCCTCAAACTTGCAGTCTTCCTGCCTCTGCCTTGTGAATTGCTGGGATTACAGGCATGTGCCTGGCTATATCTAGGTATTTTATCTAACAATTTTGATACCATAGTAGGTATGTTGGGAATGATTCTTGTCTTTCCTATTGTATTAGTGTCCTATTATATTCCTTTGCTTTTTACTCCTCCCAACACTTTAAGCCAAAAGTTAAATTTTAAAATAAATTTTTTTGTATTGATTCTTTGGCTTTTCTTCCAAAGCGTTTGCGCGCGCCCCTGTGTGTGTGGGGGGGTACTAGGGGGCTGAACCCAGGGCCTCAAGCATACTTTGTAAGTGTTCTGCCCCTGAGCTGCACCCCTAACCCCCTTTTTATTTTTTAAATTGAGGCAGTCTTGCAAAGTTATACAGGCTGTCTTTGGTCTCAAACCTGAGATCTTTCTGCCTCAGTCTCTTGAGTTGCTGGGATTATAGGCATGAGCCACCACGCCTGACCCAAGTGAAAACACAACTAGAGGCTGAGACCAGATTTCATATCCTCCTTATAACTATAACTGAGGGGTCTTGATGTCCTTGGGCTATGAATATCAGTTTCCTTTTCTGTAAATTAGGTTAATACCTTATTTCAAGGAGATAAAGGAACATACAGGTTATTCATTAAACTTTAAAGCATAATAAGAATACATCCTTTTATTTTTGTGGGACAGCATTTCCATTTATTAATGCTTTGTCACTTTAATAACTTCGGAACTTCAAAACTTTCTCCCTTATCTTTGGGACCTGAGAAAAGGAGAGGCTTAGTCCATACCTTTCTTTTTTATTTCTTTCTGTCACTATGGTTCTTAGGTCTTGTATATGCAGCTTTCATTCTGTAGTCTTCCACAACAAATTAATGTGGGACTGGCAGTTGAAAGTGGGTATAGTCTTTGGGTCAACGATAATAGGCCTTCACCTGACTGGTGTGAACCCAGCTATGAGTGAGAATCTCCAGAACAAATGGGAGTAAGCCTCCTACAGTAGAGATAAACTGGGATCTCAGTGCTGATGTATCCTTTGAGAACATGGTTTCTGGTAAAGAGAACTGCAACCTGTTACTGAAACATTCTTTTTTACAGGAAGTAAGATACAGAATGTATAACTTTTCAGGGCCAAAAATTTTATTTTCCTTGATTTTTTTCCCCTCTTTCTAGATGTCATCTTGTTTTGGTTTCTTGATTTTTTTTTTTTTAATAAGGAAACATTATTTCTTCTCAGCAATTTTCACTTTGGTATTTTTCACCAACATTGAAAGAGCCACCAAAGAATGACATGAAGCTGGGCATCCTGGAACACACCTGTATTCTTGGCAATTCAGAAAGCTGAGGGAGGAAGATTACAAGCAGAAGGCCAAGAGGCAGCCTGTGCAATTTAGCAAGATCTGTTTCAAAATAAAAAATGAGAAAAGGTTTAGAGGTGCAGCTTAGTGGTAGAGAGTACTTGCCTGGCATCCATGAGGCTCTGGATTCAGCTATGCAGTACTGCAAAAATAAATAAATAGATAAGACATGAAATTTCATGCAAGTAATTTGCAGTGACTGTGTTTTGATGCTTTTAAAAGGTTGTCCCTTTTTCTGAAATGCTTGGAACCAGAAGTACTCAGATTTCAGGGTTTTTATATTTTGGAATAATTTCATAGGCTTTGCCAGTTGAACTTCCCTAATCCCAAAATTGGAAAGCTCTGAAATCTGAAACTTTCAAGCAGTTTTGGTGGTGGTTGTGGCCAGGTATTTGTATTTAACTGTTAAAATTGGGTTTCTGGAAGATCTAGTCATTTTATCACTATATAGTAATGGAGAATTCCCTTTAATTAGAAGATGGAAAGTTGCCATTTCAGAGATCGCTGAAATGAATGAGAATTATTTTGTTTCAGTTACCTTGCCTTTTCTATTGTAAGCTACTGTGATAATTATTTTGCTGTAGTGGCTTTAAGTCATTCTTTTGTGCACATTGTGTGTATTGCTTTTATATTAGTGAAGTTATACCTTAGTTGTAAATTATGCTGTAATTTTCATTATTTTATGCTTCTGTATTCTTTGAGAATATTTTAATGACTGCATGTGAACCATCACACTGATGTCTTACAGTTTTTCATTTGGAGACATTAAAATTGGAGAGTGCTTGCTAGCAACTTGGCAGTAAGTTTTTCTTTATTACTGTTTCTTTACATAGCATATCATATTAAATTCCATTAGTAATATCTTAAGCACACTCAGACTTTAGTCATTAAGTAATACTTTGTCAGAAATATATTGCCACTAGTAGGCATTCTGGCAGTAAATACTTTTTAGTTTCACTAGTAATGCTAAATGAATTTTCACTCCCCCCTCCCCAAGCTGGAGATGAAACCCAGGGCCTCATACATGCTGGTGCTCTATTTATTGCTGAGCTATAATCTAACTAGCCCAGTTTTCATACTTTTGATCCTTTATTCTAGAACCATGTCTTCTAAGCAGTAACATGCATTTTTTAAATGGTTATCAGAAATGGAATGAAAAGTGAAATTATGACTTAAAATTACAAAATTAATATATGCTTTTTATTTTTATTTATTTAGCAGTACTTCAGAGTTCAACTTAGGGTTTGGCACATTCTTTGCAAGTAAGCTACACTCTTAAACCCTTTTATAACATTTAGACAATATAGTAAATCTTTATGTAGACCCCTCCATACTGAATTGTACTGGAGTATTGGAGTAACTCCAATACTCATTTTTATACTACACCTTTTTTCAAAATATGAGATTTGTAACATTGTCTACAATTTATGGTTATTATTTAACTGATGTGGACAATCTTGTCTACATTTATAATTTTTTCCTGTTTTTTTGTAATTTTGACTGCATCGTATTATAGCTAATTAGAATAAAACTACTAAATTACTAGCCCGACTGATTTAGCTCAGTGGGTAGCTGCAGTCTCTGAGGACCCTAGTTCAATTCCCAGCACTGCAGAAATGGGAGAAAGGCCTGGCAATCCACTCCCAAGGCAATCCCGAAAGAGTCAGCCATTGAAAACCCTATGAGGGTCGCTATGAGTCGGATACCGACTCGACGGCACCTAACAACAACAACAACTAAATTACTATCTCCAAAAGGTTGGAGCAATTTATTTCTACCAGCACTTTCTGTGAAAAGCCTGCCCCCCCCCCCCATTTCTCTCTTTCTCTTATTATTCGATGGTACTGGGGAGCTGAATGAACCCTGGGCCCCTCACATACTTTACAAGTGCTCTACCACTGAGCTGCACTTCCCGCTCCCTTTTTTATTTTTTTATCATAAGACAGGGTCTTGCTAACTTATAGTTGGCATCTGGCCTCAAATTTGTGATCCTTTTTCCTCCACCTCCCAAGTTGCTGGGATTACAAGCTTCCATCACTGGGCCTGCCTTTTCCCACACTCTTGATAATGTTAGTTATTATTGTTTGTTTTCACTTTTGTTAATCTAATAGGTAAAAAGGTGATGGCTTTGAATAAATTGTCATTATTTTGAACTGAGAATATTGTTGACTAGAGGGTGCCATGTTTTTCTTAACAAATACTTGGTATTCACGGGATTCTTCATCAGTGTGAAATGGTTGATATATTTTTATTTATTTTTTATTTTTTTGGCGGTCCTGGGGTTTGAACTCAGGGCCTCGCACTTGCATACTTTGCAAATGCTGTAGCATTGAGCCGCACCCCCAGCCCGTTTGTTTACATTTTGAGGCAGGGTCTTGCTAAATTATTCAGACTCTCTGGTCTCAAACTTGTGATCCTCCTGCCTCTGCCTCCCAAGTCACTGGGATTACAGGCATGAGCCACTGCTCCTGGCTTGAAATGGTTGATATAATGAAGCATAATTGTATGACCAGTAAAAACCATGCTTATATGCAGTATTGTAACTTTGGACAGATGTACCCAGACATGAAACCATCATCACAATCAAGCTAGAAGAAATGCTCATCCCCTCAGAAGTTCCCTTAATGCCCGTTGATAGTCATTAACTTTCTTCTGTCTCTAACTCCTGATCTGTCTCTGAAGTTTTATCTTTTACAGAATGTCCTATCAGTAGACTCTTGAGGTGTTTGCCTTTTGTATCTGACTTCTTTGGCTTAGAATAATGCTTTGAAATGAAATCATATTCTCACATATATTAACAATTCCTTTTTATTGTTGCATGGTATTCCATTTTATGGATTTACCACGGTTGTTTATTCATTGACCTGGCTAATGGATATTTGGATTGCTTTCAGTTTGGGGGTGTGTGTTAATAAACTCCTGTGAGCAACATGACGATAGTTGGACATAAAGCTTTCATTTGTCTTGGGCAGACATATTGGTGTGGGATTACTGGATAATGTGGGGCATGTGTGTTTAAGAAACTGGGGCTGGAAGTATGGTTCGGTGATAGAGCATTTACCTAGCAGGTGCAGGGTTCTAGGTTTGATGTTTATACTACAAACACCTGTCATACAAACACATGTCAAAGTGTATTTTTTTCTTTTCTACCAAATGTTCTCCATGCTTGGATCTACTAGTGTTTTATATTTTTAATGTTAGCCATTATTACAGGTA
>VMDO01000490.1:92775-152867 GCA_007922755.1 Pedetes capensis
TTTTTTTTTTTTTTTTTTTGTACTTTTTGAGACAGGGTCTCCCTAAATTACGTAGACTGCCTCTGGTCTCGAACTTGAGATCCTCCTGCCTCTGCCTCTGCTTCCCAAATCTCTGGGATTACACTGCACCTGGCTCTGGGTTTTAAATTTTTTAAATTAAGAGAGTTCTTTGTATACAAGCCCTTTTTCAGATACATATTGTACAAGTACTTTCTTTAAGGCTTGTCTTTTCATTTTCTTTATTTCTTTATTTCTTCAGTGAGCAGAAGTTTTAAATTTTGATGAGTTCCAGTTCATCAATTCTTTTCTTTTATTTGAGTTTTTTGTGACTTATCTGAAATTGTCACTTAACACGTGATTACCAAGATTTTCTCCTGTGTTTTATTTAAAAGCCTAGAGTTTTAAATTTTACATTGAGATCTGCGATCCATTTCCAATTAATTTTGTTAAATGTTAAATATATGGTAAACATTTTATTTTCAACGTGTAAATGTATGTTAAGTATTCCAGAATCATTACCTTGGTACTTACGAAAATAAATTGAGAATATATGTGTGAGTCTATTGTAGTACTAAATTTCTGAAATTTCATTGTTTCTTAAAGTTCTTGAAATTACTTTGTGCTAACTTGCTGTACTTAATTTATTTGGTCTTTTAGTTAATTTCAAAACTCTCACTCTGACTTAAATTTATAGAAGTAGTATATTTTCATGTAAATGTGCACACATATATACGTTTTACCTGTAAATAAGCACAGATTGTGGAAGATGGGTTTTAAAAAAAATTTCAAAATTGCATAGCTAATGACTTAACTGTTTAATCTATTAATTAACATTCCCCTATAAAAACTTTGGGCTTGGGTTTAGCTAAGTAGGTAGAGTGTACTGCTCCATACTCTCAGAGGACCTGGGTTTAATCCCCAGCACTGCAAAAAAAAAAAAAAAAAAAAAAAAAAGGACATGACAGTCCACTCCCTGAGCAATCCCGAAACAATCAGCCATTAAAAACTCTATGAGGGTTGTTATGAGTCGAAGCCCACTCCTTGGCACCTAACAGCAACATAGGAACTTTATTCATTATTGCTGTATTTTTGTATTTTAGTAGTTTATTTCTCTCATCTGAAGAGGTCTTTGGTATCAAATTCATCCAAAAAGTTTTTCAGATTTCATTATGTGCAAAGTAATGGCAGAAGCTGCAAGGAAAGTCTGCAAGGAGCAGTCTCCTAAAAAGAACATTATAGTGCCATGCTAGCACTCAGCATCAACGTAGGTTTCCTAAATAGGAGGTGGTGGTACTAGGCATTTTAGGAAGAGATAAACTTAAAATACTAAGAAGGAAAAGTGATTACTTTTGCCTGAGGACCCAGCTAGGAAAGTGAGGGAGAATTTTGGTTAAGATTGCATAGGTTTTTAAAATTGGGGTAAGGGAGGTTTGGTAGTGTGGAGTTTTGTGGTGACCATCATTTTCTAAAAATTATTTTTCAGCTCTGGTTTAGAATATTCAATTCTCATTTTCTACATGTTAGATTGTCAGCTAAAGTGGTACATAGTGTTGTTAGGTGCCGTTGAGTCAGTGTCCAACCCATACATAGCAACCCTATGTACAACGGACGAAACAGTATTGTCGTGCTTCTCGGTTATTCAAAGGGTTTTCAATAGCTGACTGTTTTTTGGGAGTGGGTTGCTAGGTCCTTCTCCCAAGCCTACAGTACCTGGTGTTCCCAGGTGGTCTCCTATCCAAGTACTAACCAGGCCTGACCCTGTTTAGCTTCTGAGATCTGATGGGATCAGATGCCACAGTGCTACGGCTGCAAGCGGTACATTGTAGTGGGTTTAAAATATTTGTCACATAAGAAAATTACATATGTTTCAGAATTCTATCTCTCATTGGACTGTAAATTTCTTCAGCTAGCCTAGCAGGTCTATCACGTTCACTATAGTTTCTCCTTGTATAGTTTCTGACACATATATAGAGGGCATTCAGTAAATCTAATGAAATAAGACAAAGGCCCAGGGTATGAAAATTGCAGAAAATAATGTTGAATGATAGAGTGTTTCTAAGAGTACAGATTCTGTTATATGAATGAGAAGTGTAGGGAGGAATAAATTTGAGAGGTTGGTTAGGACCTTAAGTATCAGACAGCATTTCTGTGGAGGGAGGGCCTACTATGCCAAACTGAATGCAGGTGTTTGGCTTTTTACCATGGAATGCTTTTGATGTAGAACTATAATTTCTGAATTAATTAAGTGGGATTGAAAAGGAGGGGACACATTCCAAGAGACTTTCGGGCTGTTAGTTTTTCACAATCTGAATGGCAAAGCTTAAAGGGGGAAGGCCTCTTCGTGACTAAGCTTTTAAGAAATCTGAGAAGATAGAGACACCATTAATAGAAGTTAAGAAATAGCTTTCTCTATATGAGAGATGCTGGTCGTGGTGGCGCACGCCCGTAACCAGCGAGCTGGGGAGGGTGAGGAAGGAGGATTGCGAGTTCGAGGACAGCCTGGGCAACACTTTTTGCCTGCAGCTGTAGCCCTGTGGCATCTGATCCTGTCAGATCTTGGAAGCTAAGCAGGGTCGGGCCTGGTTAGTACTTGGATGGGAGACCGCCTGGGAACACCAGGTGCTGTAAGCTTGGGAGACGGCACCCCACTTTCAAAAATCAATCTGCCTTTGAAAACCCTATGAATGGCAGAGAAGCACTGACAATAGTGTTTCACCCGTTGTACATAGGGTTGCTATGAGTCAAGGT
The DNA here is from genome assembly GCA_007922755.1 of Pedetes capensis. Lineage (NCBI taxonomy): Eukaryota > Metazoa > Chordata > Mammalia > Rodentia > Pedetidae > Pedetes > Pedetes capensis. Next base: position 95,524 of record VMDO01000490.1, read on the forward strand.
TGCTATGAGTTGGATGCCTACTGGACAGCACCTAACGACACCACCACCACCACCAACAACAACAACATATGAGAGATGCATATATTGTGTTCCCTATCAGATCCTGTGGGCTGGGATTTAGCTCAGTTGGTAGAGCACTGCTCTGTGGTCTCTGAGGTCCTGAGTTCAATACCCAGCGCTGCAAAAATGGGAGAAGGACATGGCAATCCTCTCCCGAGGCAATCCCGAAACTATCAGCTATTGAAAACCCTATGAGGGTTGCTATGAGTCGGACAGGACTTGGGGGCACCTAACAACAACAGTCAGATTGTGTGTTAGTATTCAGCAAGTGATTGATGTTGTTGATGTTAAGTGCCGTCAAGTCAGTATCCGACTCATAGCGACCCTCATAAGGTTTTCAAACCCCAAATCCCCAAACGGCTGTTTTGGGATTACATTGGGAGTGGATTGCCAGGTCCTTCTCCCATTTTTTGGGGTGCTGGGAATTGAACTCTGGACCTCAGAGACTGCAGCACAGCGCTCTACCAACTGAGCTAAATCCCAGCCCCCAGCAGGTGATTAGAAATGTAAAATTTGAGTTTATGGTAGATATTACATATAAACTTAGGTAAGCATGAGAGCTGAAGCCATTAGAATATCTGAAGTTGCCAAGTTAGAATGTAGGACAATGAAGACATGAATTTTGTTCAGAAGGAAAGTTACTTTATCATTGAATTCTAGAAGACTTAGGAGGAAGTGGGCAGCAGGGACAATACAGACAGGTGGGGGACTGAGAAAATCACTGGATATTTTAGAAGACTTGTGAAATTCCATAGAATTGTACTCAAGGGAGCTAAGTTATAATATTTGAGAGGGGAATGGATAAGACTAAGACAGTTGCACTATTAGTAACTTAGGGCAGAATATGATTAATAAAGTGCCATGATAAAGGCCCAAAGTACTTTTAGAATTCAAAGGAAAGACTTATAGTCTGTGGACAAATTGGGAGAGACTTTCAGGGGGATAGTGTTTTTAATGCATGGAATTTCAGTCATTACAGATAAGGAGGTATAAAATGAGTGTGGAATAGAGGTCAAAAGTCTAGATTCTTAATACTCAACGTCTTAGTGTTGGAGCAACGTACTCTTACTTTTTTGGACTCCTCTTCTGGGTCTCTACTAAAGTGTTCAGTTGGTCTCATGGAAAACCTGACGTGACTAGCTAATCATGAAGTAGCTTTATTGGACATTTGAACAACTGTGGTTATTGGATTATTGAACACTAATGCACGTTCTTATAATTTCTATTTACTATATTGGGTCAGAACTGTCAGTTTATTTCAGACATTACATCTGTAATACAGCCTGAGATTGTTTGCTTTGGAGACAGCCCCATTATACCAGTGATTTACTGAACTTACTTTACTCTTAATTAAAAAGTAAACAAACCTAAATAGTCCTTGCCCTAAAAGCTGAAGTTTTAGTCAGGGAAGGGAAAGAGTTGCTTACCCATTAGGTACTTAGCTATAAAAAATAAAAATGGCAAAATTCTTTCTTTTTGTAATCACCTTTTATTTATTTGTTTTGTGTTTGAGACAGTCTCTAGCCATGTAGCCCAGACTGTCCTGGAACTCTAGTTCCTCCTGATTCAACCTCCCAAGAGCATTTATTCTGAATGTGTAATTTGGCTCTTCTTTTTTTCTTCCTTATATGTACTGGCTATGCATGAATTATGAGCATAAACTTTATACTATTTAATTTTCCAAGTTTTATTTCCTATATCTACCCACACTGGTTTGTTTGGCAGGTAGTTTATAACCTGTCTCAAATACTTCTTTGATGTCATTCCTTATTTATTAAGCTAATCTCCCTGCTGTATGAAAGAAAATGGGAAGACTGGGCAGAGAGAATTGGAAGGTGGGTGAGATGGCAATTGGTCATGAAGAACATATAACTTAGCATGTAAGTAAATAGGGAGGTTTTTGGTTTGTTTTCTCTTGTACCTTCATTTTGTGGTTGATTTCAATCAATTGAACATTTTGGCTTTCTAAATTCTGAATCATTTTAAATAAGAGGGATGGTAAAGAAATACTGGTCTGTGAGTACTGTGTAATTAATTGATGCACCTTCTTAATAGCCTTTTCATTTTGTTTTACCATTCTCTGTGGTAGCCACCTCTATACTTAAAAAAAAAAAGTAGATTCTGGATAGTCCAATATATACTTCCTCTTATTTACCACTTGAGGTTACTTTTCATGTTTCCTCCTTTAAATAAGTTATGCTAAATAATAACTTACTGAAGAATAATAATAAATCAAATATTATCTCTTTTGCTCTTCCTGTCTTTGATTTAAATTGGTGTTGTCATGGCCATGGTACTTTAGTGATTCTCTGTTTAGTGAGCAATTTGAAACTTCTCTTGCAGTTTGTTATAATGAATCTTTAGTGTATTTTGATTTTTCTTTGAGATTGATACTTATAAACAGTACCATTTTTTTTATTATTTGGAAAAAGAACCAAATATGTAATGGACAAAAATTGTAGGTGAATATTGTAGGGATAAATGACAATAGTGTTACTGCAGAAAACCTGGAAGTAGGAGAGAGAATAAAAAGAAAATTATTTTGTATGTAATTATCCACATAATAATTTAGTGTTACATAATTTTCATATTTTTTTCTTCCATTCTTTCCAGTTCCTAATGTTGGACATAATTTACCTATTCTGGAGGCTATAAACATAAAGTAAATGACGAGTTGTTGTGTTTAGTCTGTGCTAATCTTTCTTGGACTCTTGGGAATTAAAAAGTACTTTCCCTGTACTGAGGGGTAGAGAAGTCAAGAAAGGACAAAGGGAGATGTTAACATCAGAGATTGGGAATTTATTGTTTTGTTGCTGTAAATTACTTTTCACTAAATGGTGTTAATTTTCTTTACTCCTATTTATATGTCTTAAGAAAATTTCATAATAGTTTACAAAGGTGACAAAGGTGACTTTTTAATATCTATTATTCTTGTGTTTGCTCCTTCAGCATTTGACATTGTGCAGCAAAGAAATGGTTATGGAGAAGCCCAGTCCGCTGCTTGTAGGGCGGGAGTTTGTGAGGCAATATTATACTTTGCTGAATAAAGCTCCAGAATATTTACACAGGTAAATTTTAGACAGATTATTTAATATTTTCATTCAGTTTTATTTTCTTGGTATAACTATATGTATTTTACCTTCCCTAGCTCCTTGTAACTTGACAGTATCCTTATAAACAGTAAGAAAAACACACCATATCCCAGTACATAATGTATTATTTTGTGTGTGTGTGTGTGTGTGTGTATAAAACACTAGCTAAGTGAGTTAAGGATAAATATATCATTGCTACTTCCTATGGGAATGGCTGTTAAAAAGACTTACATTCTTTATCTGTAGGTCTTAATTAGGTGTTCTAATGTTAGATTTTTGCAGTTTGTCTTGCACTATTGAACATATGTATAAAATTCTTTGCTTTAATACAGACATTTTTATATTTACTATTTGCTGAACTCTTTTCCCAAGTACCCTACATACATATATTATCTCATATAATCCTTACAGCAGTCTTATGTGTAGGTACTTTTATTATCTCACTTTTCATATTGGACAGCTGAGGCTTGTAATTAGAATTCAGGATCACTCCTGATTAGTAAGATTAGGCAGTCATCCAGGATCACTCAGTAAGTTAGTGGACTACCCATAGCCAATCTTCAAGCCAAGTTAAGCCCAACTAAAATGGAATGAATAGCTATATGGTTTTGTAATTATAAAAATATAGGAACTAGCTTCTTTCCTTCCTCTCTCTCCCACTCCCTCTCCCTCTCTTTATAATGATAAAGGAAAAAGCAGTTTAAAACAGTAAGGCTCTACACTATTATGCTAAGTAGTAGTGCAGATTTCTACTTCATACCTAGCTTATTTAGCCACTTTCCATCTTCATGAAAACTTAGGTTATAAATTTTTCACTGGTGTAAATAGTTGTATAATGACTATCCTTAAACATGCATTTTTGTATATCTTACTGGTTAGTTATATTCTTAGACAAAGGTTCTGGAATAGTTACAGTCCATCTAAAGGTATGATCATTTCTTAAGCTTTACACACGTGCACACACACAAATTGCCCTTTAGAAAAATAATACCAGTTTATATACTTGCCAGTAAAGCAAGAAAGAAAACAGTATAAATTTTAAACTATAGGATAGTGGTTAAAAGCATGGACTTTGGAGCCAGAGTGTCTTTCTTGTCCTAACTGCCTTACTTGATGGGTACTACTTGACTATTGTTAGATGCTGTGACTCATAGTAACCCTAGGGACAACAGAAGGAAACACTCCCTGACATTGTGCCATGCCTGGCACTATTATCAGTGCTTCTCTGCTATTCATAGGGTTTTCAATGGCGGATTGTTTCAGGAGTGGGTTGCCTGGACCTTCGCTAGCCTGCAGCTGTAGGGGAGTTTGTTTAACTGCTTTGGGACCTTAGTTTGCTCATTTAAATAATACTACTTATTTTATGAGGTTGTTAGGAGAATTAAAGGAATTGATATGTTGTGTACTGAAAATATTGCCTGGCACATAGGAAGCTCTTCATGTTTTATTATGATGGAAGGTGAGTTCTGTTTATGAAAAAATTGACTTTGAATCTTTGATAACCTTAATTTAGAAAGATGTTAATTTTAATTGCTTTAGGTAATGCCAGAGAACGTCTAATTTATCATGTACTTTAGAGCAGCAGAAAAATATTAACAAGAAATTAGATGTTCAAGTAATTATAGACTTCTGACTTGTTCTCTGAAATATTTTAGTTATTTTAAATCTGAATTGTTTTAATCTAAGCATTTGGAATAAGTAATCATTTCGAGGTCTGAGTAGAGTGTTAAGCAGAACGTTTGATTCCTAGACAAATTAACTGAGTTTTTGTATTAGAAGAAACAATGGATCGATTACTAGAGAGGAGGTACTCATATTTAAAATATACTTTGGCTACCTCATTCTTTGATTTAACAAAAAGATGGGATAAGAATTAGATGAGACTAGGTAATGATGGAGTATCTACTTAGTGTGCCAAGTACACACTGAAAAGCCTATAATACTCATTTAATCTGTACAACAACCCTGTGGGAGGTAGTTACTACTCCTGTTTTATAATAAAAGAAACTGAATTAAAAGATTTAAACTTAAGCCAGGCACCATGATACACACCTGTAATCCCAGCGTTCGGGAGGTACAGGCAGGAGAATTAGAATTGCAGGTTCAAGGCCAAAGGTAGCCTATGCAACTTGACAAGATCCTGTTTCAAAATAAAACATAAAAGAGAGGCTTTGAGTGCAGCTCAGTGGTGGAGTGCACTTAGCATGCATAAGGCCTTGGGTTCCACCCCTTGGTATTGGGGGAAAGAAGATTTAAAGTTAATTAACTTGCCTAAGGTTATACGGGCTGGGATTTAGCTCAGTTGGTAGAGTGCTGCTCTGCAGTCTCTGAGGTCCTGAGTTCGATTCCCAGCACTGCAAAATGGGAGAAGGACGTGGCAACCCACTCCCAAGGCAATCCCGAAACAGCCATTGAAAACCCTATGAGGGTCGCTATGAGTCAGACTTGACTCAGTGGCACCTAACAATAACAACAAGGTTATACATCTGACAGGGCTCTCAACCTGTTTGGAACCTAGTTCTGTTTGATATCAGAACCCTACTGCCTCTCTTTTTCTTTTTCTTTTTTGGTTTTTCTTTTTTTCTTTTTGAGACAAGGTCTTGCTAAATTATACAGGCTGCTTCTGGTCTCACACTTACAGTCCTCCTGCCTTAGCCTACTGAGTTGCTGGGATTAGAGGCATGTACCACCTTGCCTAGCTCTACTGCCTCTTAAACTTCTCTTGACCATTCAGGGATAATCTTTAGTTGTCAATGGTTTTACAGGTTTTATGGCAGAAATTCTTCCTATGTTCATGGTGGAGTAGATGCAAGTGGAAAGCCCCAGGAAGCTGTGTATGGCCAAAATGTGAGTAACTTCATATATTTTTTCAATGCCTTTTTGTGTTGATAGGGAGTTCAAAAATAGCTTTTTTTTTTTTTTGTGCCTGTGCATTTCTTTTTCAGTATGATCATTAGTTGTAACTGGAATGAGTTTCAGTAATTGTCAAATGTTCTTAAACATCCATTTGAGTTCTTAAACATCCATTTTCTATGAAATGTGCTATTATATTGAGATGGCTTCAAAGAAGAGAATGGGATGTTTTATATCGTTGGTGTACTTTATACATGAAATAGTTGAAAAAATGTATTCAGTTTTTACACATGTCGACTAAACCCTGTGTTATAGAGAATGCACAGAAAAGTATATATGCTCTTTATTACTTAACAGGGAAGGAAGACTTTCTAGAGGTTTTGGGACTTTAGACCCCAAGATTTTGCTTTACCAAATACAAAGAAATTGGAAGTAGAGAAATAGCATCAGCAAATATCATAATAAAGTAAATTAGATGTGTGGTCAAGGAGCAATCAATATACTTTGTGAGAATGACTATATACTCATTACAGAAATGTGAGAGAAAGCTTATCTTAATTATTGCACAATGTTGGGTAGGACATTCTGATTTCTTGTATGCTGTTAGGTGCCGTCGAGTTGGTATCCAACTCATAGCGACCCTCATAGGGTTTTCAATGGCAGACTGTTTCAGGATTGCCTTGGGAGTGGATTGCCAGGTCCTTCTCCCATTTTTGCGGTGCTGGGAATTGAACTCAGGACCTCAGAGACTGCAGCGCAGCGCTCTACCAACTGAGCTAAATCCCAGCCCGATTTCTTGTATGGAGAGATGATATGTTAAAAATGATTGTTTAGGAGCAGCAGCTTGGCAGTGGTTCATAGCACGGTAGAATGGATTTAAATGAAGCAGAAAGATTAAGTAGTTAATAATTTAGGGTTCTGAGGAAATCACTGAGGGTAGGTAATAGTATTGTGTAGGTAATCCAGTTATCATGAGAATTTATATTTCCCCTCCCCTTTTCCTCTGCACAGGATATACACCACAAAGTGTTATCTTTAAACTTCAGTGAATGTCATACCAAAATTCGCCACGTGGATGCTCATGCAACCTTGAGTGATGGAGTGGTTGTTCAGGTCATGGGTTTGCTGTCTAATAGTGGACAGCCAGAGAGGAAGTTTATGCAAACCTTTGTCCTGGCTCCTGAAGTAAGTTTTCATTTCACTTTGTTTTGTGTGTTTGTGTTTGGTGTTTTTATTGATTGGTTGCAGTACTTGGTTAAGCCTACTTGTGCATGCTAGGCCAGTGCTCCACTGAGCTGCACCACCAGCTCCTTTTTTATTTTTTATTTTGAAACAGAGTCTTGTTAAGTTGTGTAGGCTGCCTCTGGCCCCAGAGTTGCTGGGATTACAGGCATGTACCACGGTGCCCAGTTTACTTAGGTTTTATTTACTTGATTTAATTCAGCTGTTAATAGTTGGTTCATGTGTTTAAGAGTTTCTTCCAATAGGTTTTGATTTTGCATATTGCTATTTTTGAGAATCTGACCTGTTGATGAAATTTATTTGAGCTTGTGTGCATACTTTAACTTTTGAATTAGAAGTTAGTGATTCAAATGTGTGAATGGGTGGTTAAGATTATGGGAGAAAATCTTTGCATCCTATACATCTGACAGGATTAATTTCTAGAATATGTGAAGAACTCAAGAAATTAATCACCAGAGTAACAAATAATTCAGTAATTAAGTGAGTAATGGATCTGAACAGATACTTCTCAAAAGAGGAAATACAAATGGCCAATAAACACATGAAAAAATGTTCAATATCCCTAGCCATTAAGGAAATGCAAATCAAAACTACACTGAGATTCTATCTCACTCCAGTAAGAATGACCAAGATCAACAAAACAAATGACAACAAATGCTGGCAAGGATGCAGAGAAAAAGGAACCCTCTAACACTGCCAGTGGGACTGTAAGTTGGTTCACCCACTATGGAAATCAGTATGGAGTTACCTTGTTGTTGTTGTTGTTGTTAGGTGCCATCGAGTCAGTGTCTGACTCTAGTGATCCTATGTACAACAGATGAAACACTATTGTCGGTGCTTCTCTGCTGTTCATAGGGTTTTTAATGGTGGATGATTTTTGGGAGTGGGTTGCCAGGTCCTTCTCCCAAAATGTGTAGCCCAGGCTGGCCTCAAACTTGTGATCTTCCTGCCTCGTCCTCCTCAGAGAGTTGCTTACTGGTATATGCCACCACGACTGGTGGAGTTACCTTGTTGTTGTTGTTGTTAGGTACCGTCGAGTCGGTATCCGACTCACAGCGACCCTGTGTACAACAGGGGAAACACTATTGTCAGTACTTCTCTGCTGTGCATAGGGTTTTCAATGGCAGATTGACTTTTGGGAGGGGGTTGCCAGGTCCTTCTCCCAGCCTACAGCTTCTGGTGTTCCCAGGCGATCTCCCATCCGAGTACTAACCAGGCCCGACCCTGCTTAGCTTCTGAGAACTGACGGGATCGCATGCCACAGGGCTATAGCTGCAGGCAGAGTTACCTTAGAAAACTAAAACTGGAGCTACCATATGATCCGAGTATACCACTACAGGGACATTTGCACAACAGAGAATTAGCTTAAAAAATTGTATATTTATACAAGGGCATATTTGGCAGTAAAGAGGAATGAAATTATGTCATTTGCAGCAAAATGGATGCAACTAGAACATGTCACTTTAAGTGAAATAACTCAGGCTCAAAAAGAGAAATAATGCATATTTTCACTCACTGTGGGAGTTAAATCAACATTAAATAGAAAAAAATTCTACATATACCCACACATAGCTAAATGTGCAACCACACTTTTATAAGAGTGGAAAATATAATGTGGCCCAATATGAGGGGGAAGGGACTAATGGGTCAGAATGGTAGATGGGGGAAAGGGGAGGGGGAACAGTATAGGGGGAGAGAAAAAAATTAAGAAAAAGGAAAAAGAAAATGTCAGGGTATAACCCATGGTTGTATACACTATCATTTCAGGTTAATTAAAATTCTTTTTTTTTTTTCCTGTTTATTTTGTTCTGTAAAATATTTAAGGAGATGAAAGTATTATGAATACTGATTTCATAATTGCATAACAAATATATCAACTGACATTGCTCTGCACCCCAATAACATATATAAATAAAATACTAATAAAATACAAACATTATATTGGGTCATTTATTTATTTATTTATTGCAGTACTGGGAGATTGAACCCAGACCATGCACATACTCCACCACTGAACTGCACTCTCAAGCCCCTTTGTGATTTGTCATTTTTCTACTTCATTTTGTGTTACTTGGGAGTTGAACCCAATCCTCACACATAACTTGTAAGTGCTCTACCACTGAGCTGTACCCTTAGCCCATATTTTACTCTTATTTTGGGTCAGGGTCCTGCTAAATTATGCAGGCTGCTCCTGGCTTTGAACTCATAATCCTCTTGCCTCTGCTTCCTGAGTTGCTGGGATTACATGTGTGCACCAGCATGCTCAGTATTTATTTTTATTTTTATTTTGAACAGGGTCTCACTAAGTTGCATGGGCTGCCTCTGACCTCAAACTTGCAGTCCTCCTGTTTCAGCCTCCCAAGTTGCTGGGATATCAGACTTGTGCCACAATCCCTGGGTTATTTGGTATATTTATAAGTTTCCATTTTGAAAAAAATGGAAGCGTTTTTTTTTAAATTAATTGGTCTTAATTCTATTGAAAAGAATTTCTTAAGTTTTAATGTTTTTCCAGTGATCTTTTTTAGTTTATGTTTATGCTCAACTTTGGAAAGCTATATTGAGTTCAGATTATTATTATTTTTGTTTTGCTATTAAAATGCAGATTGTGTATGCTATGCGATTTGTTCTCTAGGTAATACCAAATGGAATACCCATAATATGAGTATTTATATTTATGGATAATGATGGAATACTTGCATATTTTTTTCTTACAGGGGTCTGTTCCAAATAAATTTTATGTTCACAATGATATGTTTCGTTATGAAGATGAAGTATTTGGTGATTCTGAACCAGAACTTGATGAAGGTGAGGTTACTTTGAAGGCAGAAGGATTTTGCCAATACTCTTTAAGTACTCTTTAGTTTCTGTAAGTATGAAAGTTTTCAAAATTTGGCTTTTTGTTGTAACTGAGTCAAACTCCCTTTTCTCCCTTTTTCCTCTTTTATTTTTTGTTAGGAAAATTTTAGACATAGTTATGTGAAATTATATAAAAAGCAGACATAGAAAGTGACAAGGTTCTCTTCAGTCTTGTATAGGTCACCAGAGTTTGGTGCTTATTGTAGAATGTTTTTGGATGCTATACTTACCAAGACTTGACTTTTATCAAAATGGAATTAAGTTTACACTTAATTTATCTCTTTTGGCTATTGGTTTTATGGTTATACTGTAATTATTTAATCTTCCATTGATATACATTGGTTTATTTTCTTTCTCTATCATTGTTCCTATTAAATAGATGTGACAAAGGAAACTGTTATAGCTTTTAACTTATTTTCCAACCTTTTCCTTTTCTTACTAAGTAGATCTTATTAAAATGTTGTTGTTAGGTGCCCTCGAGTCAGTGTCCAACTCATAGTGACCCTATATACAACAGATGAAACAGTATTGTCAGTGCTTTACTGCTGTTCATAGGGTTTTCAATGGCGGATTGATTTTTGGGAATGGGTTGCTGGGTCCTTCTCCCCTTATTAAAATAAAGTACAGTAAATAATCAAACTTGTCCTGCTTGTTCTCTTCAATTTTTTGAGAAAACAGGGAATATTATAGTTGATGGCCTTTGTAAAAAAAAGTGTACCAATTTTGTTACTACCATGCCATTTCCTTAAATATATAAAAATATCATTTGCATTTACATTACAAAATATTGAAAACTGTATAAACCCTCTTGTAAAAAGATGTGATGTATTATATATTGTCAGAATCAGAAGATGAAGTAGAAGAGGAGCAAGAAGAAAGGCAACCATCTCCTGAACCTGTGCAAGAAAATGCTAACAGTGGTTACTATGAAGCTCATCCTGTGACGTAAGAATAGTATTTGCAAAGTTACATTTGGTCTGAACTGTAGGGTAATTGTAAGATAGTTTTTGTTCGTAGGATTATTGTTGGAAGTTACTTATTTTTTTGTGGTGCTGAGAATTGAACCCAAGGCTTCATGCCATGCTAAACATACACCCCACGTGGAACATCCTGTGTCCCTGGAAGTAACACAGGTTGCCTCTGGCCTCAAACTTTCGATCCTCCTGCCCCTGCCTCTCAAATTGCTGGGATTACAGGCACGTACCCTGTGCCTGGTTGGTAATCTAGTTTTTAGATGGGGTAGTTGTGCTTGGCGGTATTACTCAGTGGTAGAATACTTACCTAGCATGTGTATGGCAGGCAGGCCCTAGGTTTGGTTCCCAGCACTGGAAAAACAAAAGTAAAGAGAAAAAATCCAACTCCTTATACACATAGAGCAGGTTTATTGGCACATAAATTATGCCTATTAGATTGGAAAGAAATTGAATTTTATCTTATTTGAACTGATTTTACTCATGCTGAAAAGTGAAGTAAATACTTTGTTGTAGTAATGGTATAGAAGAGCCTTTGGAAGAATCTTCTCATGAACCTGAACCTGAGCCAGAATCTGAAACAAAGACGGAAGAGCTGAAACCACAAGTGGAGGAGAAGAATTTAGAAGAGTTAGAGGAGAAGGCTACCACACCTCCTCCTGCAGAACCTGTTTCTCTGCCACAAGAGCCACCAAAGGTTAGATCACAGGAACTTTTCAGACCTTTAACATCACATTTTCATGTTTGGTGCCATTAATGAAGCATGACTTCTGTTATGCTAAGTTGTTTATAATATAGTGAACTATACTTTTTTTATGTATATGAAAGAAGCTGTGGAGTTTTTTTTGTTACTCCAGGGAAATTTCATTGTTTTCTACTCCCCCAAAATACCCCTAAGAGTGAAATTTATAACTTAAGGTTAGTTTTTGTATGCAATGTTACTAACTTTTGTGAAATTATTTGAATCCATGTATAAGGTTGTCAGTTGTTGTTCCTTTTGATGCACCAGGAATCATGCAGTTTCCTGATTTAAGTTGGTCTATAATTAAGAGGTATCTGTTTGTGATTTAAATGGAATCAGTTTCTTTACTACACCAGTTAAAAACTATCTTGTAAAGATGAGTGACACCCATAGTGTATCATGTAAAACTTCTTTTATCTCTCTGTAAAATAGAAGGTTAAACTATATTTGGGTAGTGAGAGGAGGAGATTCCTTTTCAATTTGTGAATGTCTGTTAAAGTTTCTAACTAGTACTCTGTTCTTTCCTGTCCTTCACTTTTCCCCTTTACACCATCGCACACTCTGTCTTCTCCCAAAAGGGGAAAGAAATTGTGGTTCTATCAGGTTCAGGTTTTCTAGCATGTTTAGTTGTCAGTGGTTTCGTTTGCCACTTGCTCATTTCCTTAGAGTATGTAGGAACCTTGCTTGTGGTTTTATTAAGTAGTTTAGACAAAATAGTTACAAATAATCTTGCATAATGAGATTTTGAAAGCTGGCACATAGACTGGCATGTGTGTGTGTGCCTTTCTTTTAGGAGTCTTCCAATATAGAAAATAGTTTAGAAATGAAAAGAAAATATATATTTGGAAGTTTCCCTATAGGAATGTTGGTGGTTTTCCATGATTAGTAGTCTAGGTTTGTTGCATTTCCTGCAGGCTTTCTCCTGGGCTTCAGTGACCAGTAAAAACCTGCCTCCTAGTGGTACTGTTTCTTCCTCTGGAATTCCACCCCATGTTAAAGCACCAGTCTCACAGGTAACCAATCTGTGAACACATTGGATTGTATCCTTGTTACATTGCCAATTGCTTATTTTTTTATATTTTTTTAACTGAGTCAATCAGAAATTATGGATTAAACATACAAAAAATTGTATTAAATGTCAGTGCACCCACTTTAAATGCCAAATCTCCATTCATCATCTACATAGGTGGTATTGGGGTTTGGGCGTGTGAAGTACAGATTAAGTTGGTTTTACCAATATATATAATGTCATTTAAAAGGCTTCTTCAAATAACAAAAAATGTTTTAAAAATGCTTTTAAAAACTTTACATCTTATTTAGTAAAAATATTTTAGGTAAGAAATTTGGAAAGGCACAAAGTAGTGTGGCATTGTAAAGAATCATTGTTTTAAAAAAATAGAAAACTAAAAAAATACATTGCCTAGGCTCTTAGTCTATAAGTGGTTGACACCATTTAATTGAAGCCTGTACCAACTTATGACTGTAGTGTTCACCTTAACTGATCATTCTAGAATGCTTTTTGTCTGTTTGTCATCTTACCCATTTCAGAGCTTTCCACATATGTAAAAATATGACACTGGCTATTTAGGATGTTTGTTAGATAAGTTTAGATTAACTAAATTTTCATTACATAAGTTTGTTGACATAGTTAAAGGGTTTCCAATCTTTTTCCCTACATTTTCAGTTAAATTTCATTTCACTAGAAAATTTACATTTAAAATGGCTAGTGTGCACATTTTTTGTATGCTCTACACAGTAAAATGTTGAGATTTCAAAATTAATTCATAATTATTAGTCTTTCTGGTGTTGGTACACATTATAATCAGCCATATAATAGAATACATGGAGGCATAATACCTGTTTTTTGGGTTTTTTTGTTTTTTCAGTTACATATTTTAAAAATGAGTAGTTACCTTAGATCACAAATCAGGGGTCCATCTTAATGAAGAAAATTAGTTTTCCCAGTATCATTTGTACTTTTCAACCCATCTGGAGATAAGAAAGTGACTTGTGGCTTTTCTTTTGAAGAACTTTAAAATTCTTTCCTATCAGATTTGGGTTTGTAGCCTATGGATTGTTAAAATTTCAGAAATTTGGCTGTATTTATTTATTTGTTTGTTTGTTTGTTTTTCTTTTCTTTTCTTTTCTTTTCTTTTTTTGTTTTTGTTTTTGCAGTACTGGGCCCTTGTGCTTGCATGCTTTCCAAGTGCTCGACCACTGAGCTGCACCCCCAGCCCATATTTTTACTCTTTGTGACAGGGTCTTGCTAAATTACACAGACTGCCTCTGGTCTCAAACTTAGGATCCTCCTGCCTCTGCCTCTGGAGTTGCTGGGATTATAGGCGTGCACCACCGTGCCTGGCTGGCTGTATTTATTCTTAAGAGTTAAATAGCTTATGATGCCTTTCATATGTCAGGGATTGTGCTAAACATTTTATATTCATTTTCACTGAATCCTTAAAACCACCCTGCATTCAGAGTGGTTACTATTAACATTCCTGTTTTAAAGATAGGAAATTTGAGGGCTAGAGTAACTCACCCATGGTCAGACAGCTAAAATATAGGGCTTGTTTTTGAATTTATGTAGTAGGTCCCCATACTCCAGAGTGACTTAGGCAAATCTACATATTTCTTTAGTACCTTGCTGGAGGGTAATCTGTCTACCTATATTTATATCACACAGTATTTTATTTAAGGCATGCCTAAACTACATTAGATTCTAGCCTCTTGCCCAGGAAAATAACTTCATATATTTTAAGTAATTTAAGTTTTGAGTACTTTTCAAATTCTAGGAAACAAGGTTACATTTCCCACTCCATCCCCTTAATAATATGAAATTTTTAAATGTTTAAAATTTAACCTTTTAAAAGAACTTTCTAATCTCTCTATACTATATTTAGAATGAATTCATGATTTTCCACTTGATTTAATAACTGTTCAGTTTTGGTACTTTTGAAGTGCATTCGTTTCCTTACACTTTAACATAGATTATTTGATAAAAGGAAATTACATCTAATTTTAGGGTATTGATAGGCATTGATTTAGATGTAGGTAAGTTAATTCTTGGTGAAATAGTTTTGTCTGGAAATTGACTAGTTCTTCTAAATAGCTTAATTAAAGGACTTGTTTATAGTTGTGGTTATACTTGCTTTTCTTGACTTGATGGTTCCATTTTATTTTCTGTTTGTTGATTTGTTGGATTTGTCACAAGATCATACTTTATGGTTACGTAAAATTAATTTTAAGGCCATAATAATCACATGTAGGATATTAGCTATTTTATCTGTTTGGAATACCTAGATTTAATCATTGGGGCTGAGGAACTAGAAATGCACAGCTGGCTTAGTTGACGTTTGTTTATCAATTACTGAAAGGAACATTGTTAGCTTTTTGGTCTCTTATGCACTGGCATCATCAAATGTCTACTTATAAAGTCAGGTTGCCAAATTGGATTATTTGTAAAATGTTGGAAATTATTTAAATTTTAAATTCTTAAAGGATAAGAAAACTATTTTGCTACTTACAGTTGCTTTATCCTGATAATCTATTTTGAAAAGAATTTCAATCTATCAAGTCAGGTCAAGATTCTTCGATAACATTTGGATTGGTTAGTCTAAGGCTTTTTTTCTGAAAATTTTAAATACAAGGTATATTTGCTATTATTAATTTTCAATAATATGCTGTCTTTACTAAACTTTGAACAGAGTACATCTGTCTTTCAATTCTGTTTTACTTTGAAGTTGAAGTAAGGTGTGCTTTTAGACTTTCTTAGTTGAATTCCTAAATAATTGCCTATTTCAAGCATCATATTTTGGGTCAATTATGTAGTGTCAGACTACAAATACAGGCAGTTACAGTCTCAAGGATATCATTAGTTATTGTCTGACAAAGAATATTCTACATGTTTTGGATCAGAGAACTAAAAATATAATTTAATTTTAAATGAACCAATAATTGCTGAACATTACCGTGCTTGGTTCTTTGGGTGATGTAAAAGTTAATGAAGATACCCTTATAGGAATAAATAAAATTCATCTTTAAACCAGCAGAATTCTGGGACATGGCAAACAATTTCTTCAGGGAAATGGGACATCTATGTGGAAGCAAACAATTTGGAAGAGGCAGGCAAATCTGTTAATAGCAGTTTATATATGGGATGTGTGTGTGTACAGTGGCTGAAATCAATGACAATAAAATGATCATTTTTGAAAGAAGTATAATTTTTACATCCAAAGTTATCCTTACCGATTATAATATGCCAGTTATATAAATAATGAAAGTGTTTGAGTCACTGCTTGGGCCAAGATCCTCCGAATTGATTACCTCTAATGATAAGACTTAAAATTACTAGCTCTCAGTTTTGAGGATATGTTGTGTATATCATACTGAGTGTTTTCAGCATCCTTTGAAGATTTGTTTATTTTTTCTCTTTCTTGGACCATAAATATTTGGATAGTAGAAAGTCTGAAGTGGTTGGGAATACTGAAAATTAAGTAAGGCAAAGGTAATGGCAGATGGTGCATGATTTTTTAAAAAATATTTAATTCAACAGTTGGCAGAAACTTTTGGGAGATAACCCTTAAACTGCCCTATTACCCACCTCCTCACACACCCACCCACACCCTACCACAGTTAAGGGAAATTAGCAGGGCCAATACATTTAATAAACATTTATCTTTCTCATAAAAAAAAATAGTAAGGACCCAAAGGGCTTCTTTTGACTATTTGAGGTGCTACATGGAAGTTTGTATCATTTTTGTATGTGTATTCAAACCTATAGGTGGAGTAACCTAAATTGTATACTTTGGACTATTAAAATATTGGTTTTAAGATTATAGGGTAGGGTTAGGAGATATAATTGAGCACTGTTAGATCTGGAGGGCAGCAAAGTAGATATTTAGAAATTATGTGTCTTGTACTTTCATCTTCCTAAGATAGCTTTTAATTTTGTTTATTTACATGGAGTGGCTCATCTTGCATTTTTGTGATTTTTTTTTGTAGCAATGCCTTTTATGCTGTTTCAGTGTGGATATAACTAATGAAAAAATGTAACTGTGAAAGACAGCTTATCATTAGTTATACACCCTTGAGCCAGAAAATAAAACCTACCCTACAGTCCTAGATTGGTACAGAATATCTTTAAAAATTATTTTTCACATATGTAGGACATTATGTAAAAAAAAAAAACTGTTGTAAACTTCAAATTACCAGCATCCCTGCTAGTGACTGCTACTAGTTGGCTTTAGTTGGTTTTTCTCCTGTAGAATGTGTTTCTTTATAATGTGTTTTTTTCCTTTGTATTTTAGCCAAGAGTTGAAGTTAAACCAGAAGTTCAATCTCAGCCACCACGTGTGCGCGAACAACGACCTAGAGAACGACCTGGATTCCCTCCTAGAGGACCAAGACCAGGTGAGTCAGCTCCTTTATAGCCTTTAGCATTTTAAAAGTTGGAAAAGACTGAACTTTTAAAAACTGTTATGGGTTTTGTGCACAAATCCTTGTAGGATCAAATTGCTTAGCGATGTGAGCAATCTGCTGAAATATAGTCCGGGGCAGAACAACCAACTTTTAGGGAAGATTTATTGACATGCCATGGAGACATGTATTTTGAAGGTATAAAAGACTTGAGACACGTTTTATTTATTTGGTTATTGTCACTGGTTTTAGAATTCAAAACCGAGCTGCCAATAACCTACTCTTACTTAGCACTCTTATCTCTTCACAGATAAACACTAAGCACACCCTGATTCTTCTTATTTTGATTGTCTTAGGTATTAAGTAAGTTGCCATGATTTTTGACTTGTTTACAATGTTAGCTAATATATGTAGTACCTTTATTTGAATTCTGTAAGGCTGTTTAGATTGTTTTTGGGAGGAGGTGGGAGATAGTACACACCAAATTTAGAATATTGTTATTGAAAAAATATAAAATAGTGTGTTACCACAGGTCACAGAAGCCAGAGTCTTCTAGCTTTGCCATTGATTGTGTTTATAATCTTGAGTGAGACCCTTAAATTGTGAGCTTCTCTTATGCTGTTCAATTATTACAAATTTTTTTCTTGTGTGATGTCTGTTTTATATGATTGACTATGGTCCTTGTGTTAAAAACAATGAGATTATTTGAATGTGAGAATACCCTAATATGTATAAAACATTATGTAAATTAGATACAGGTACTGCTAAAATTACTGACTTAGCTGTAATGTCACATAACCAAAGGTTAAGTAATTTTTTGAATTTCAAATGAGTAAGCAAGTATTTAGTAGGACTATACCTCACTATGTGAAGTCTTCTTGGTTTCTGGGTGATGACAGCAGTTTGGTTAAGGAGGAATACCTGTACTTTTAGTATTTGACTTTTATAATCAGAGTAGTAGTATAGAAAGACTAGCAATCTAGTCAAAACTCTTAATTTTACAGTGTCATGTTGTTGTCTGACTAACCTACTAATAATAGACATTTCACCTCTTCAAAGAACTCATTTATTAAACTAAACTAGGAATATCAGTATTAAGGTGATTTTTTTTATTACATTAATTGCTTTAAACCATCTTATATCTTGTAAACTTGAATATCTAATCTATTCCCATTCTCAGGCAGAGGAGATATGGAACAGAATGACTCTGACAACCGTAGAATAATTCGCTATCCTGACAGTCATCAACTTTTTGTTGGAAACTTGCCACATGATATTGATGAAAATGAATTGAAAGAATTCTTTATGAGTAAGTGGTTTATTTTGCTTTTATATTAGATTTTTAAGTTAAAATTTAAAAATTAGGGAGGATGTATGCAGAACCCTTTTTCATAATACAACCAATTTTTAAAAAATGCCTACCTTTGTATACTGTGTTCTGCCAATCTCACCTTAATTGAAATGACTCTTATTAGCTGCTCAGTGTTGACTTTGTCTGATTCAGTAGAGATTAGGAAAAAAGGCTGGATAAAATCAGTCTCAACTTTGGAGATAGGATTCATTTGGCAATTACAATTCAGAATTAGGAGAAAATATGTTGTCTTTCCATTACTTTGCAGATAACTCTTCTCATGAAAGGACTAACAAAGATAATGAAAGATACCAAAACAAGTTTTTTGGGGCTGGGATTTAGCTCAGTTGGTAGAGTGCTGCTTTGCAGTCTCTGAGGTCCCAGGTTCCATTCCCAGCACCACAAAAAATGGGAGAAGGCCCTGACAATCCACTCCTAAGGTAATCCTGAAACAATCAGCCATTGAAAACCCCATGAAGATCACTATGAGTCAGACACAACTCCACCTAACAACAACAACATACTTTGGTTATTGCTAGGTATAGCAGCTTGCAACCTTCATTTTCAAATGGACCCGGGTCATTAAAGTTACTCATCTTGGACAATAAAGCCATCAGAGAATTGTGCTAAAATATTTAACCCTTGGTGTAATGTATATTTTCACAGGTTTTGGAAACGTTGTGGAACTTCGCATCAATACCAAGGGTGTTGGGGGAAAGCTTCCAAATTTTGGTTTTGTGGTTTTTGATGACTCTGAACCAGTTCAGAGAATCTTAATTGCAAAAGTAAGTGATTTAAAGGGCATAATTCCAGACCTCCTTATTTCTGTTGTATATAATATTAATTTGGTGCATTTTAAAACCATAGAAAATATTATTTAATGGTAAAGCTAAAAATAGCATATTGTGAAATGGTATTTATGCAAAGAGTAAAGATTAGTATTAAAGTGTGGATCATTTGCAGTTTCATTATTTGCTCTGCTGAAGAAGGTTGGAGAGAGTTCATAGTAAGATTTTCATCAGAGTTTTCTCATTTCTTTCTTTCTTTTTTTTTTTAAGTACTGGGGGTTGAACCCAGGGCCTCGCTCTTGCAAGTGCTGGACCACTGAGCTGCACCGCCCAGCCCTTTTTTTTTTTACTTTTTGAGACAGGGTCTTGTGAAATTATCTAGACTGCCTCAGGCCCTGAATTTGCAATCCTCCTGCCTCTGCCTCCCGAGTGCCTGGGATTACAGGAATGTGCCACTGCACCTGGCATGTTTTTTTATTTCTTGGGATTTCCTAATTTATCTATGTAAGTTAATACATTTATTGCTGTAACTTGCCTGTGTCAATATTTTTCTTCTCTTTTAAAGCCAATTATGTTCCGAGGAGAAGTACGTTTAAATGTGGAAGAGAAAAAAACGAGAGCTGCAAGAGAGCGAGAAACCAGAGGTGGTGGTGGTGATGATCGCAGGGATATCAGGCGCAATGATCGAGGTCCTGGCGGTCCACGTGGAATAGTGGGTGGTGGAATGATGCGTGACCGTGATGGAAGAGGACCTCCTCCAAGAGGTGGCATGGCACAGAAACTTGGCTCTGGAAGAGGAAGTGGGCAGATGGAAGGCCGCTTCACAGGACAGCGTCGCTGAAGCTCCACTGTTGGCAAAGTCTTGGCAGTGGTACATTATTCATCGTGTTTGCATTCTTGTTAATTTTTTTTGGCTTTGGAATGTGACACAGCCTTTTTGATCATTTCGTTGATGTGAAAAGCATCTTTGGTTATCAGTTAAATTGAGGTGGACATTATTTCCCAAATTTCACAACAGGATTCACATTGTTAATTTATAAATTTAGACTTGGAGAATTAAGGACTGAGAAATGACCGTATCTTAAACTTATCTGCAACAAAATGAACTTAAAAGGACATGCCCACTGAATTCAGGTCCTTTGAGTAAAAAAAAAGTCCCTCTGCTGCACATTTTGTTTAAGTGTTACTGTTTCTGCCTATTAATGTTGGAAACACAAATAGTGCAATTTGTGCAATTGGAGAATCTTGCCTTTTTTCTTGGCTTCCCCCCAAAATACAAACCAACAGAAACTTGTTATGCACTCATCATACTTTGAACTCATTAACATTGACATCTGCAACAGGAGGCAACAGGGATAAAAAAATCTTTCATCTTCTTTTCCAGTAGAGGATAGTTTGTGAAATGATGAGGGCATTTTATCTGCTTGCTGTGACCAGCGTGTGTACACATAAACCTTAACAAGACTACAAATATGTTCCAGAAGGAAATTATTTAGTTTTGAACTAAATAACAAAAATCAGAACTTCAAATGTTGGTCTTGAATATTAGGCCACATTTAGTAGCTCCATATCTAAGAGTTTTCTACTTGCCCCTCTTCAGTACAGGGATGGCTGGCTGCTCAACACACTCCTTCCCTTTTTCCTTTCTTTAAGCTGTGTACAGTGAAAATTGTCTTTCCCGTATTTTTGTTCTCTGGTAATGTAATAAGCATGATGGTGCCTTCTATTAATACATCATTCCAGTCTTGCTGGTAATTTTGTACAGTATAGTTTATGAATTGCTGTGCTGCAAAGCCAAACAGCTGCAAAATGTTGAAAAATCATTGAAATGTATAAAAATTGCAGTATCTTTAAAATCAGTAAAATGGACGCTTATTATTTGTCTTGTTCTTCAGTTAACAGCTTTTTTGTTCTCTGTGGGAGGGAGTCTTGTGTTTTGGGGGAGGGAGAGGGAAGGAGGAAGTCAGTTATTCACCTATGTCTCTAATTGACTTTTCTCTTAGTTTCAGTGTAAATGTTGAAATGTATCACTTATATGCTTGGAAAAGTCAATCAACTTGATGTACGTTTTTGGTGATATTTAAAAAGCAGTCAGATTCCATAAATGGCAAGTAAACCTAAGTGAGGATACTGCAATTTTCAGAAGAAAGATCAGCAGTTCAATCTTAAGTGTTTGCATTTTCTATTTGGGGGGCAGGGAACTGTCATTCATTTTGCACAATTCTTGAACTGATGTCAGCACCCAAGTGGCTCCTGAATTTAAGTCTGGGATGACATCTTTTTATTTTTACATGAATCTCTAAACAATTCTGTGAGCAGAGTTTGTAGCTGCTGGATTATTGTCTGTCTTTATAGCAAGTTCCAGTAAAACAAAACTATGGCAAAGATTATCCAATTTTATGCTTGGAGCAGTCAGTCAGTATGTACCAGGTTCTGATGTTTCAGGCAAGAAGTGGGGTAAATAAGTGTGACCACTTAAAGCTGCTTGTTAGCATGGAAGACTTCTCCATTCTATCTTAGTAAAAACAAAATATGCACTTGACAAGAGCAAATTGGTTCTGAATTATGCTACCATTTGCTATTTAGTAAACTTGCAAAGTATGCATGTATTTTGTTTTGTATGAACTGGGCAATATAAGTAAAATTAAATCTATTGTCTTTTTTCCCCCTTGAATGAGGTCTTCCATGTTTGAGGAAAAGTCTTGCACTATTGCATATATTTTGAGGACACAGGATTTTTATAGTTTCCATTTTGGGGGCTTAAGGATTTTTGTTTGTTTGAAACAGTTTTACACTTTCTGATGTATAGTACTTGAAGTTCTTACTAGAATATTACTTTGGAGTTTTTGAAGCTTTTGTCCAAACTAATTTTAAGTAAGTGGTTTTATTGTCAGTGTTTTTTTCCTCCCAAGCATAGTTTTCCTCTATTATTCTTTCTCCTTCCTGTTGTGTGTATACATATATATACACATATATATATATATATTATATGTATATGTATATGTATACACACATATGTGCATATATATGTATATGTATGTATATATGTAGTTCCAATCCAGAATATTGCCCTGTAATCCATGAAAACTGTTCTGGTACCAAAAGAAATGACAAATGTTAAGTGTAATAGAAAATTAGAGCAAAGAGCCATTCAGCTTCAGTCTTTACATACCACAAATAAAACATTAAAACATCATAAGGAGAAGTTTACATGGTGATTGTTCACCTGCAGTACTGTGGACTTTTAACATTTTGTCCCCTTTTCAGTGAAACAGTAAAAATATTCATCTACCATTACTGTTATTTGCTGATTTTACTTTATTTTTTGATGGTAATGTTCTATCCTTATGACACTATTGCAACCAAATTGGCTTTACCATCTTGGCTTTAGTAGGTATAGGAGACAATGGATTACCATCTTTATTGCTGTAATGTGTTAAGCATTATATGCTAGTAGAATCTAGTTTGTTTCAGGTGGAAAGTATTCTTTTGAGTTTCCATTTTGAATGTGTTTGGACTAAACAAACAATAAACTACTGATGTCTGCAGCATTTATCTATGTCCCTAATTTAATCTGTAGTTTTATGTTCCCAACTATTTTCTCTCAGTTGCACTTCATACAACCTAAGAAAAAAAATAAGTTGGTTGTAAGGGTTTCTTATCTGCAATATTTGGTATATGAAAAAGCAAAACATTTAATACTTGAACACTGTTACAGATCTATTCCAGGCCAGTTAGATAGCTAGTATACAAGTTAAAGAATGTTTGAACAGAGTTATAAGTATTAAGGAAGGTGAGAATGATCTAAAGCACACACTGAATTGTTGTTTGAGAGGGAAAAATAAAAGTAAGAATTCCTAGGTGTTTGTTTTGTTTTGTAGTGTCCTCCTGTGTAGCCCAGACAGGCCTTGAACTTGTGATCTTTCTGCCTCAGCCTCTCAAGTGCAGGGATTACAGGCATGTACCACTACACCCAGTCCAAACCTGAGTTGGTTTTTTTGTTTTGTTTTTTTTTGTTTTGCGGTCCTGGGGGTTGAATCCAGGGCCTCGCGCCTGCATGCTCTGCAAGTGCTGGACCACTGAGCTGCACCCCCAGCCCATTTTTTTTTTTACTTTTTGAGACAGAGTCTCGCTAAATTATGCAGACTGCCCCAGTCTCAAACTTGTGATCCTCCCGCCTCCGCCACCCGAACCGCTGGGATTACAGGCATGCGCCACCGGACCGGGCCAAACCTGAGTTTTCTAAAGGGTTGCTGTCTATCAAGAAGGAAAAGAGAAAGGAAAAGATAAGAAGATGGAAGTTATTTGAAATTATGGACATGACCCAAGATCAGAAATCAGAACAAATTATCAAGCTCTACAAGAATATTTAAGAAGAAATAGTCATTGAGTTATAGAATTGCTATATTAATGTTCACAAGTTTGTCCTTGGGAAAATGAGAATAACTATTAATCTTAAGGAAGTAAAACCTAAGATTTTTGTAAATGTGTATTTAATTATAATGTAATAGCTTATATAACTTCATGGCTGTGGAAAACCATTCTTTTTTTAAGGGAGGATAAAATGTATATACCACACTGTTAAAAACAGACCCCATTTGAAGGAGCAAGTTATTTGGTCTGGGAAAATATTTTAATTTTTTTGAGATGGAATCTTGCTCTCTTGCTCAGGCTAGTCTCAAACTTCTCAAGTGATTTTTCCTGCCTCAGCCTTCCAAATATTGAGACTACAGGTGTGAACCACCATGCCCAGCTCTTCTCCCTGTCCTCTCCCCACTTCCCTTTACTCCAAGACCAGTCCAAAAAACTTATGTGGAGCAAAATATTTAAAATGTACAGCCTTTAAAGATGTTTCATTTTCCCAGGCATGGGGGTACATCCTTGTAATCCCAGGAGGCTGAGGCAGGAAGGAAGATCATGATTTTAAAGGCAGCCTGGGCTACATTGCAGAATCCTGTCTCTCTCAAAAAAAAAAAAAAAAAAAAAAACCCAAAAACCCAAAAGGCAGCAGCAGCTTCATTTTACTTAATGTCCTTTTTAAATGATACAGTTTATAGCAGGTGAACGAAAAATTGGGTGGTGCATTTGGTTTATATATTTCCTTTAAACTAGGTCTACTTGCTCATCTTAATTTATATTTTAGCAATACATCAATAAAGACCTTAGGGTGAAGCCAGATATGGTGGTGCAAGCCTGTAATCTCAGTAAGGAAAGCTGAAGTAGGAGGGTCACTTGAGTCCTAGAGTTTGAGACCAGCCTGGGCAAGATAGCAAGAACCCATCTCAAAAAACTTAAAAATTTCCCTTGGTAAGGAAGAATGAACGGGTGCATAGTCTAGGGAATCCTTTTATTTTATCTTGCAGAACGGTTGGGGTATGTCAAACTCAGGGCCTCCTGCCTGCTAGGCAAGTGCTCTACCACTGAGTGGTACCTCCAACTTCTTTTCTGAGACAGGTTCTAAATTGCACAGGCTGCCTCTGGCTTCAAATTCCTGTTCCTTCTGCCTCAGCCTCCTGAGTTGCTAGGATTATGGGTGTGCTGTGGCACTGGGCTAGGGAATCCCTTTCTGATGTATAATTTGCCAGTTTTGTGTGTGCATATATACATACCATGCATGTTAGAAAATACAGATGGTCCAAAAGAATGAACTCCCATAATGCCACATATAGATGGTTCCTATAAATAACCTTGACATATGTGTTTAGGTTTAAGGTTATTTTGTTTTTGTATTATGCATTGTCTTAAACCACTAAACAATGTTTATCAAGTGTTTATTGAGCACCTCTGTTTACTGGGCCCCCCCCCCTTTTTTTTTTGTGGTACTGGGGGTTGAACCCAGGGCCTCACGCTTGCATACTTTGCAAGTGCTGGACCACTGGGCTGCACCCCCAGCCCTTTTTTTTTTTCCTACATTTTGAGACAGGGTCTCACTAAGTTACGCAGACTGCCTCTGGTCTCAAACTTGCGATCCTCCTGCCTCCACTTCCCAAGCCACTGGGATTATAGGCATGCGTGGGCCCTGTTCTTGATGTTGAGGGTACAGGAATGGGCAAGGCTCTTGGTCTCCCTGAGCTTATTTACTTGATAAAAGTAGTTATAAATGCTATGCATAGCATTAAAATAAGATGGTACAAAGTGGATCAGTGGTCACTTAGGCAAGTGTTCTGAGTCAGCCATTCTAGAATTGACATCTAATGTAGGAATATTCCAACCAGAAGAACCAGCTATGCCCTGTAAAATTTGAAACACTTGTAGGGTAAATAACTAGAAGAGGCTGGGATAGGTAGTGAGCCAAAGAGTGGCAGAAACAGTCAGTGGCTAGGTAGAAGAGAGAGATTAGATCATGTAAGATTGTAAACCAGGGTAAATTTACTTGGATTTTTTTTTCTAATTGCCATCTTCTTGTTAGGTGGTGTCCAGTTGGTGTCCAATTCAGAGACCCTATGAACAACAGGCAAAACATTGTGAGTGCTTCTCTGCTATTTATAGGGTTTTCAGTGGTGGATTGATTTTTTGGGAGTGGATTGCTGAGTCCTTCTCCCTCTAATTGCCACAGGAAGCCATTAAAGAGAATTGAGAGCTGGGCGCGGTGGTGCACCCCTATAATCCCAGTGGCTTGGGATGTGGAGGCAGGAGGATCACGAGTTTGAGACCAGAGGCAGTCTGCATAACTTAGAGAGTCCCTGTCTCAAAAAAGTAAACAAAAAATGGGCTGGGTTGCAGCTCAGTGGTCCAGCACTTGCAAAGCATGTAAGCGCGAGGCCCTAGGTTCAACTCCCAGTACCACAAAAAAGAAAAAAAAAAAAAAAAAAGAATTGAGAATGAAAATATAAAATATGTTGTGTTGAGAATAGGTGGTAGGAGGATGAGAATGGAAGCAGAACTGATAGGCTCTGTAGTTCCAGATGAGTTAATTTTAAAAACCAGGTTTTAAACATCAGAAATTTAACTTAGGATGCAATGTATTTTTATCCTATCTTTTAGAAAATTGTACAATCACATCCTCTAGCATTATCAGGCCTAAATGTATTGTTATCTGGGAGATTACTGGAAGCACAGGTAGGTGAGTCTGGAGTACTGCTCTGGGAATCACAGCAAAACCTCAGACCTTGTACTCGGCATATAAAAGCACTTATACCTGACACAAAAGTTATAGTAGAGAATAAAGAGTAGGTTTATTAAAGATAGTACACCTTTAAGGAATAATTACAGGGAAAACTGAAGCACTTGGAGAAGTTTAGGTAAGCCTGGGACCTGGAAAAACCTGTGTTCCCTGGGTGAATAGGCATAAGGAAGTTTCTATTCCTCACGGGAAGTTAAAGAAGCCAGAGAACAGGAGAGTTAAGCAGGCTTTTAGAAGGAATAGATTCCTTAGATAGAATGGCAGCCTGAGAGAAGACAAAGGTGTGCCTGTGGTTGCTGGAGAGAGAAAAGCCAGGAGTGGAAAGGAAGAGAGAGGATTAGAGTAGCAAAAGAGATATGGGGCATGTATTCTCTAGTTTTATTCAAACACTGGCAAATCCAGTGTGACAGCAGCTCTGGGTGCCTTGTGTAATGCAGATCTACAGTCTTTGTTTTGTAAATGAATTAATGGCTTGGAAAGGGCGTGGGCCTGGTTTGAAAATGTCCTGCCAGTGTCCTCTGAGACAGTGTCATCATCTTGGCAGGAGCCATTTCTACTTGCCTTTTCCTCCGTATTGCCTGCTGGTGTCTCAGCTATCTAACATTATGATCCCTTGATCAGGAACCGGAAACCTTTAGGGAGCTCAGTATTAAGTAATGAGGCACAATAAAGATTTGGAACAGAAATTAAATAGCTGTGGAATACTGTGACTCTGTAAGTTGAGAAAAATGGTTTTTTTGGGGGTGCAGTCATTTTGCATATATCTCTTAATCTGATAACTGTAAAGTTTCAGTTTTTTTTAAGAGGTGAACTAAAGCTTAGAGAAGTTCAAAACTTGAAGAAACAAACCAAAACGACATGATGAGGAAGACTGTGACTTTTGTAATAGAAAGCAGATACGTGAGACATTTCATTGGATGGCCTTGGAATGATATTTCAAAGCAGGATCAATTAATACTTAGGTAAACAAATATGTATGAAAGAAATGAGGACTTTTATAGCAGTTAATGAATACTTACTAGCATCTGGTATGTGCCAGAAACCTCCCTAGGTGCTGGCTGGCATTTATATAGCAGGTACGTTCTACTCATAGGAAACTTGTGTTTTTTGAAGGAAAGATGCAACAAACGTAATTTCAGTTGTAATTTGTCCTGGGCAGAATGCAACTCACGGAGTTCCAACTATAATCCTAATATTGGGTAGAACTAGTAAAGGATGAATAGTAGTAGACAATGGAAATTATTAATGAAAAGAGGTACATTTAAGATGACAAGAAGGAAACTGAGGAAATTTTTGGGGGAAAAGCATTACAAGTGGAATAACAAATGCACAGGCCCTGTGTTTGGAAGAGGGTTGGTGTGCTCAAGGGCAATAAAAAAGCCAATGTGGCCCTAACAGTAATGTAGATGATATCAAGAGTCAGGTATAAACCAAGGGTGGCCTTGTAGTTTAGATTTTATTCACGATGGGATTGTAGGAATGTGAATGGGGAGTGAGTGATATGATCTGAATTGGAATGTCAGATAACAGGTGATGGTGGCTTGGATAAGTACAGCAGTAAACATGGTGATAAGCAGTCAAGTTACTAAGATTTAGAGATAGAACCTGCAAGAGTTGCCTATGGGCTGGTGCAGAGGTACATATCTGTAATCCTAGCAGAAGCAGGAGGATCACAAGTTTGAGGCCAGAGGCAGCCTGTGTAACTGAGCAAGATCCAGTCTCAAAAATAATTTTAAAAATGAGCTGGGGGTGTAGCCCAGTGGCACAGCACTTACAAAGTATGTGTAAGGCCCTGGGTTCAACCCCCAAGTATCACTAAATAAATAAATAAATAAATAAATATGTATATATATATATATAAAATTACTCATGGACTTTGAATGTGAGGGATGGTAGGACTCAGGGTATCCTGGGGTTCTGATGCACCTTGAATAGATAGTACTCTATTGAAATGAGAAGGACCAGAATGGGTTGTGGAAGGAAAATCAACAGTTAAGTTTTATCCACCTTCAGTTTCAACTGGATATCCAAGAAGCATCAGGCAATTAAATGTATAATTCTGTTGTTCTGAGGTCTGTGAATGGTTTATGTAGAGTTTTGCAGCCTATGGATTAGAATGAGATCACTTAAGAAGAGCATACAGAAGAGAATAGGCTTCAGATCATAATAAAAGAAAAAAAAGCTAAGAATGGCATTATTATAGATGGCCTAGAAAATGTATGTAATCGTTCTGACAAAGTAAAAACAAAAGTTTACTACAGGAAAAGTTTCTATCTTAAATAGAATTGGAACCCAAGGATATATAGAAAAATATTACCATAAAAAGACAAGTAAATGGTAGAGAAGTCTTTGATGGGGGGGGGAGGTGGGACGGGGGAGGAAGCGTACAAGAGGGTAAGGGGGAACCTATATGAATAATGTACAACAAAATGCATATATGGAAATGTCACAATGAAAAGCATGTCAGAATTAATCACATTAAGGTATACATTAAAAATTTCCAATAAAGAAAAAAAGAATAGGCTGAAGACCAAGGTCTCAGATACTCCCCAAATTTAGGATTTTGATAAGGAAGAATTGCAAAAAATACAGGGAAACAAAATATGGCAAGCGTTGATGTCATGGAAAGCTTAAGTTTCAAGAGTATCAGAAGGAAAGAAAAGGCAGTTGTGCTAAATGGTGCTTAGAAATCACCTAAAATAGAATGAATTAGGGCAAGCTAACTGCTATAATGCCTGCAGCTGTAGCCCTGTGGCATCTGATCCTGTCAGATCTCGGAAGCTAAGCAGGGTTGGGCCTGGTTAGTACCTGGATGGGAGACCACCTGGGAACACCAGAAGCTGTAGGCTTGGGAGAAGGACCTGGCAACCCCCTCCCAAAAATCAATCTGCCATTGAAAACCCTATGAACAGCAGAGAAGCACTGACAATAGTGTTTCTCCTGTTGTACAGAGGGTCGCTATGAGTCGAATACCAACTTGATGGCACCTAACAACAACAACAACTGCTATAATGCCTGCATTATATCTGGTTCTGTCAGATCTTGGAAACTAAGCAGAGTTGAGCCTGGTTAGTGCTTGGATGGGAGACTGGGAACACCATGTGCTCTAGGCTTGGGAGAAGGACCCAAAAAACAATCTGCCATTGAGAACTCTATGAATAGCAGAGAAGCACTAATGATACTGTTTTGCCTATTGTATGTAGGGTTGCTATGAACCAGACACCAACTAGAGGCACCTAACAACAGCAATAACTGCTATAATAAATAGATCCTAAAATGTCTAACACACACTGGGGTTTAGCTCAGTTGGTAGACTGCCACTCTGCAGTCTCTGAGGCCCTCGGTTCAATCCCTAGTACTGCAAAAAATGGGAACAGGATGTGGCAATCCATTCCCAAAGCAATCCTGTAACAATCAGTCATTGAAAACCCTGTAAAAGATCACTGAGTGGGACAAACTCGATGACACCTAACAACAAGAAAATGTCTAATGGCTCAGATACCAGTTTCCCCCACTTCATGTAAAGGGTAATAAGAGTGGTGGTGAAGAAGCCAGTAGTCTGGCTTTACCCCTCTTAATCATTTAGGAGCATTCATCAATGTTGGCTCTACTTTAATATCTGGTGACTTCAAGTTTACGCTAGAATCATCTCCCTAACAGCCAGCTAAAAAGGAAAAAGAACATAAAGAATCTTGATAGGGAGATATTTATGGGCCAGGACTGGGAATGGAATAAATTTCATATTTCAGTGGCTACAATTCAGTCACATGACTATCCCCAATTTCTTTCTTTTTTTTTTTCTTTATTTATTTCTATTTTTATTTTTCTTATTTTTGCGGTACTGGGGGTTGAGCCCAGGGCCTCACGCTTGCATTCTTTCCAAGAGCTGGACCACTGAGCTGCATCTTCAGCCCTTTTTTTTTTTTTTTTTTTTTGGCGGTACTGGGGGTTGAACCCAGGGCCTCTCGCCTGCATTCTCTGCAAGTGCTGGACCACTGAGCTGCACCCCCAGCCCATTTTTTACTTTTTTTTGAGACAGGGTCTCACTAAATTACACAGACTGCCTCTGGTCTCGAACTTGTGATCCTCCTGCCTCTGCCTCCCTAGCCACTGGGATTACAGGCGTACGCCACTGCGCCCGGCTTCCATTTTTTTACTTTTTGAGACAAGGTCTCGCTAAGTTAAGCAGACTATCTCTGGTCTCGAACTTGCAGTCCTCCTGCCTCTGCCTCCCCAGCTGCTGGGATTACAGGTGTGCGCCACCTCATGTGGCTTTTTGTGTTTTGTTTTGTTTTGTTTTACTTTTTGAGACAGGGTCTCACTAAATTATGCAGAGTACCTCTGGTCTCCAACTTGTGATCCTCCTGTTTCTGCCTCTGGAGTTGCTAGGATTACAGGCGTGCGCTACCACGCCCTGCTATCCCCAATTTCACTGGAGGCAAAACATAAGCCAAACATACAGACAAAAAAAAAAGAGAAACCAATTTATTATAAGTGGCAAGTAATCTGCTACAGTTGGCTTTGGCAGGACACAGGTCATAGTGACTTTTGATAAGAACCCTAAAAATTAAGTGAAAAGGACAAAGCCTGGAGGTAAGAAATGGAACTAATCAACAGAGACTTTTTCTGAAGTTTTGCTACAGAATGGGGTTAGAGGCTGCAAGGAAATAAAAAGTTAAGGAAGGCAGGGAATAAGAAAGGGCAATAGCAGAGGGTGAACATGATCAAAGTACATATGCACGTGTGGAAATGCCATAACAAACCTCCTTAGTTTGTACAATTTAAAAATAAACATTTTAAATACTTAAGCAAGGTTTATAAGAGGCATATTTCTAGTGCAAACAATATATACTGTTTTAATATTTGAGGAACGAAGTCTTATGGTCATACCATTATAGATGTGTTCATCATGAGTAACATATCAGGATGTATATACTGAACTTGGCAAAATAAGTGGCATATTACACTTTAAGTTTCCAAAATCTACTTGTCTTCTTAATCCCTTTTTTGGTACAATAAAGTAATTAAAGTACTAGGTTGAGAATAGAATTAACTCTTCTATGGCAAAAGTCCTCAGAACCACCAAAGAATGTCAGAACTTCAAAATGAGTCAGTCCATTCTCTTTTTTCTTAAATTTTTTTTTCTTTTCTTTTCTTTCTTTTCTTTTTTAAATTTTCTTTTGGTGCTGGAGATCAAACCCAGGGCCTGTACATGCTAAGTATATACTCTATTACTGTGCTGCATCCCCAGGCCCTCATTTTCTTAATAGAATGACGTGATGCATTTATATTGTACCCTCAATAATATACTGAGAATGAAGAACCTTACTTGTAATCTAAAGATTTTATGACCCTTTCATTCACTTGGTGACTTGATGCCAAAACCTCATGATAATCAGTATCTCATAGGACCTAAGAGGCTTTGGTGGTTAGTGGGGCAAGAAAATGGCCTAAGTACATGCTTTTAGATGTCAAGACACAAAGAAAATGATTGTTGTAAAGTCACTTAACAGAAATGACTGTTAATATAAGGAAAACAGTGAGTCTACTATAACCTTGAAATACATAAATTAAAAAGACATTCTAGGGAGGCTGGATATTAGCTCCTTATTTTTAAATTTTGATATAATTTCCATAAGTATTCACCTTTTTAAAGTGTATAATTCAGTGGTTTTTAGTATATTTCACATGGCTGTGTAACCATCACCCCAAAAGAAACCCTGTACCTCTTAGTAATTCTCCATTCCCATCTATTCTCAGCCCATGGTAACCACTAACATGTTTTTGTGGATTTGCCTATGCTGGGCACTTTATTTAAGTGAAATCACATAATAGGTGGCACTTTGTGTCTGGTTTCCTTCACTTAGCATATTTTCAAGAATCATTCATATTATAGCATGAATCAGTACTTTTAACTGTTGAGTAATATTCCATTGAACGAATATGTCAGATTTGTCCTCAGCACCAAACCTAGAATTGTGTACATGCTAAGCACATGCACTACCACTGAGCTACATTTCCAGCTCTACCAGATTATATTCCTCTGCTGGTAGACATTTGGGTTCTTTCCACTTCTTGGCTATTATTAACAATACTGTTATAAATATTTGTGAAAAAGCTTCTGTGTGAATATATATTTTAATCTCTCTTTAGTGTATACCCAGAAGTGGAATTTACAGGTCATATGTTCCTTGGGGCTGGGGTTTAGCTCAGTTGATAGAGTATTTCTCTGCACTCTCTGATGACCCTGGTTTGATCCCCAGCACCACAAAATCAGGAGAAGGACACAGCAATCCACTCCTGAAGAAATCCGGAAACAATCAGCCATTGAAAACCCTATGAGTGTAGCTATGAGTTGGACCAGACTCCATGGCACCTAACAACAAATGTTCCTTAGTCTATTTTTACCTTTGTTTCATATCCATTTCTGAAGCAATCCTGTCTTGATGTCTATCTCATGTTACTGCTACAGCATTTTCTTTAGATTTTAAAAACATTTTCACTTTGGTGATTAAAATGTCCCTCCCAGGGCTGGGGATGTAACTCAGTGGTAGAGCACTATCTGGTATGCACAAGGCCCTAGGTTTGATCCCTGGCACTATGGGGAATTTAAATACATACATACATACATACATACATACATATGCCCCTTTTTAAAAAAATAGTCCCAATTGGGAGTTCATATTAGTGACTTTTCATACCATCATCCCAGGTTTCTTTGAACTCAATGACATTTTCTGCTCAACTTCAGCCACCCAAAGGAAGTGCCAAACGTTTCAGCCTTTACTATTTGTTGGCCCAAGGATTGAATCTAGGACCTTGTGTATGCTTCTGAGATCTGAGGGGATAGGATGCCACAGGACTACAGCTGCAGGCTCCATTCCCTTATTGCCTCTCTATTTTCAGTTTATTATCTAACTGCTATCATAATTTATCTTTCTATCTAGGTAGAACTCATGGTGGGCTATGTCAATGGTGCTTTCTCCAGCATCTTTGATTGCTTTGTTTAGTCTCCTTGCACTACCATCTATTTTCTCCATTCTTGCTCCTGAGGTTGCCAAGTCTCATGAAATAGGATTAGTTGGTGTCACTGTAAATTATGGTATGCAGGTTCAAGTGAGCACATTGTATTATTTTGTGTTCCTTTCATATCTAAATGACTTCTTGTCATAACTACCCATTGCAAGGCACTTCTGCTCACAAATCCTTGAATCTCAATCTCATTACTATCTGTTCGCACAAAAATAAAGTTCTTTTAATGAGAAGATGAGCCAGCTAATATGTCTGTCCTGTACTTTTCTCAATTTTTCCTGTTTTCTCTAAATCT
Source organism: Pedetes capensis (assembly GCA_007922755.1). NCBI lineage: Eukaryota > Metazoa > Chordata > Mammalia > Rodentia > Pedetidae > Pedetes > Pedetes capensis. The sequence continues at coordinate 129,344 of VMDO01000490.1, forward strand.
CTTCAAGACTAAACACTTGTACTTTAGAACCTTCTCTTCACTACTTCTTGAGGTTCTCATTAATTATTCCATTTGTTGTCTCTCTAAAGCCTCTCTCTACTTTTTATTCCCTACCAATATTTCCCTGCTTTTTTTTAAAGAATAACACAATTTTGTTTCTACATAATACTACTTCCTCTTCAACAATTCTGCAGGTGATTTTTCCCAGCATATATAATTCTTTTTTTCCCCCCTCAGTATTAGGGAGTTGAACCTAGGGCCTCAGACATGCTAGGCAAAAAGTGCTCTACCAGGGAGCTGTGCCTACAGACCTGTTTTTATGTTTTTAAAATTTGAGACAAGGTCTTGCTAAGTGCACAGGCTGCCTCGGTCTTCGAACTTATGATCCTCCTGCCTCTGTCTCAAGAGTTGCTGGGATTATAGGCATATGCCACACCACTCAGCTCAGTATGTGTAATTCTTGAGTACTTTCTATCTGCTTTACAACTGTCTTGGAAATTTGATTCTTTTTGAAGTTGTTTCCTCAAGCATCACTTGTTTACCAAATTCAGTATTTTCAGTGTTTATAGTTTTGGTTCCCCATGGGATATAAACGGGTTACTTAAGGTCCAGGGCCTTAAAATGTTTATGGTTTTCATAAAGGCAAAAAAGTAAAATATTTTTGTATTCATGTTCTTTAAGCTTTATGACCAACAAACCTGGATTTGTCCCTCACATAAAGGAAATTCATCAGATTCTGTTATAGTCTATGTAGTTGTTAGGTGCCATCCAGTCATGTCTGACTCATAGTGACCCACATAGGGTTTTCAATGGCTGACTGTTTTTGGGAGTGGACTGCCACATCTTTCTCCCGGTTTTGCAGTGCTGGAGAACCCGGGTCCTCAGAAGTGTGGAGCAGCCCTCTACCAACTGAGCTAAACCCCAGCTCGCTTATAGCCTGTAGAGGAAACAAAATGGGGCATGGCTCCCTCTAACCTGGTCACAGCAAGGATAAAGCTAAGTGCTATATTAAGACTGGCATCTTAGGTTCACCAAAGAAGGGTATTTCCACACCCAGATCTGGTTTTCAATATTACAGACTCAAGATCGAGGTTTTAAGGTGATTAAGTACTACAGTGAGCATGGGGTTTAGCTCAGCTGGTAGAGCCCTGCTCTGCCCTTGATTCCCAACACTGCAAAAATGGGAGCAGGATGTGGCAGCCCACTCCCCAAAACAATCCCAGTCATTGAAAACCCTATGAGGGTCGCTATGAGTCGGACTCTACTCGATGGTACCTAACAACAACAACAAAAACAACATCACTACAACGGGGCTGGGCTTCAGCTCAGTCGGTAAAGTCCTGCTCTGCCCACTCTGAGGCCCCAAGGTTTGATCCCTAACAAAATGGGAGGACCAGGCAACCCCCTCTCGAAACAATCTTCTATTAAACCTTATGAACAGCAGAGAAGCTCTGACACAGTGCCGGCCAGGGCACAGTATTGAGGAGTGTTTTGTTAGGTTATACATAGGGTCGCTTTGCGTCTGACCGGACTCAAGAGCACCTAACAAGCACTACAAGAGTAATGCATGCTCACCAAACTCAAAAGATTATAAACAGAGTGTTTATTTCTTAGTTTGTAAGAATGAATACCTTAGTTATTAATATCTTAATATTGACTAGGGTACAAATATCTGTTATCCAGGACACTCTTCCCTGGATCAAGATATTTCAGAAACCAAATATGATTATAAAAAGTGTAGTTATCGTGAAAGTGAAAATAACTGCCCTTAGGATCTCAAGTGCTCTTAAAACGACAAAAGCCCTGTTTCTTGTGTGACTTCGGCGTAAGCATGATACTGACCGACTAGGCTTGCCAGTCATGGATCATCTGTACTGTAAATGTAAAGCAAAATTTAAATATGGTAAACCCCGTCTCCCCCATTTGGCCGTAGGGCGCTGGTACTGCACACTGGTGCCAACACCTTGCTTCCTTTTTCGTTAATGGCTTCTCTTCGCCTTCCTTGATCTCTACCCGAAGTGTTTCGCTGCCAGGCTGTCCTCCCCAAAGTCCCGTTTAACGTCAGGTCTATCACCACTTACCTTCCTTCAACTGCTTCACTTACTAAATCACCTTCTAGACTGTTACGGTCGGTTTCCTACCTGGCCAGACCAGCTCGCCCACCCAGAGCTGAAAAGCAGCCGAGAGTCGCGGTTGGCCGAGCCTCCGCTGGTGAGGGCGCCCCGGGCCCGCGCCCCGCCCCACGCTAGCCCGCAGGGAGAAACACTTTATCGCGCTCTTTGCACAGCCTTCTCAATCCTACATAACCGTCACCTCCACCCTCCGCACGGCCACCAGAATAGTTTCCAGCGCTCAGTCTCGAGCAGAGGTCTCCTGGCTCAGATGGAAAAGCGCCTCCCGACTTGACAACGTAGGTGTGTGGGGAGGCTGCCGTGTTCGTTTCAGCAAACAAGACCTGGGTTGAGCCCCAGGTGAAGGGGCGGAGGGGGAGTTGGCGCTAAGCCAATCAGAGCTCCTGACGACAAGGCTTGGCCAATCAGAACAAGGGAGGCTTGGCGCACGCGGGGCGGGCCTGGGCGGGTGAGAAGCAGCCGCCTTGCAGCTTGGTGGCCAACGCCTTCGCTGCGGGCGGATTGGAGAGGCCCTGGCTGCCTTGAAGAATTGAAGGTCTGGGCGGTGCCCTTTTACCCCGGCTAATTTTTGTGCAGGCCTTGACCTCGACAGGTGTTGGTGTTGGTTCTTGCCGAGGTTGTGTTCTGATTCAGGCAGTGTCTCCCTCTGGAGACTGTGCCTATGGCTGGGGACCGAGTGAGGTCGTTGCCGTGACAACGACAGCATGCGGCCCGCGGTCCCCAGAAGTGTGAGCTTGCGGAGAGCGGAGGCTCGTCGGCCTCCCTGCCTCCTTTACCTAGGACCTGTCAGTGTGTCCGGAGAAGAAATCATAACACTGGAGTTGCTAGTCAGCATCTTTTAGACCTGCTGGCGGGATGCATTTTGCCTCAAATTTGTTTCCAAGTTGAAAATTGTTGAATCTTTCCATGTGAAAGAATTTGAAAAAACAGTAAGTATAATACTTTAAAACGTTCCTGATGTCTCGTCCTTTTATATTTGAAAGGAGTTCAATCTGTCTTTAAAGAATTAGCATCACCCAATTGTTTTATCTAAATTATTGGTATCAGAACCATATGCTTACCTGGCACATGTCCAGAAATATCACAAGTACCAACTGGCCAGGCTCCTTTTTTACTTTGTGTTACCCTTAGATTCAAGAGTAGAAGGCATGAAAAGAAATAATGTATGAATGGTTGCTTCAGGAAACAAAGGGTTTTTTAGGCCCTGGTACTTTTATTTCTGGGCAGTGCCACTTGAAAAAGCCAGTGTGTTTTATGTGGTGTGTCCAGTTGTGCAGTGGGTTGGGAAGATAAATTTGGAGGATTAGAGTCATATAATGGTAGCTTGTGATATGCTTCAGAACAGCTTAGACATGCTTAAGGTAATTTTTGTTCCTTTTGCAGTTTTGAAGATTAAAGATGCCAATTACAAAATGTTTAAAAATGATCCAGCTATTTTTGTCATTTGTGTGACAAATCTAAAGCCTAGTTCTTAATGCAACATACTTTCTTAATGGAAGAACAAAGGAAAATAAAAAAAGGATGGTGGAATTACACTGAGAATTTTTCAGATACAAATGTTTTATTAAAAATAGTTAATTGAAGTTAAATAGAAGGTAAAAAATCAAATGCATGTAAAGTTAGTGTCTAGGACAGTGCGCTGTAAATAGTAGAAACTACTATAAAAACTGACAGTAAAATAGTGAAACAATTTGAGTGAGTGTTAATTGGGATTGTTCTCACCCCTACCCCCCAATATCAGCCTTGTGGTTTTCCATATCAACATTAACTGTATATGTGTGTATACACACACACACACACACACACACACACACACATAGTTATGTATATATATACATATGAAAACTGGGAGTGTAGCTAGATGTCAGAGCCAGTTAACCCACAATTCATGAACTGGATAAATTAGTTTTAGATTGCTGTAAGTACCCAATTAATACAATAGGCAAGAATTATTTCCCTTCCAAAGATTTATGAATGAGTGTTTTTATGTTGTCAGATTAGGAAGAAATTCAACTGTGAATCATCATCATTTGGATATAAAGTTACCAAAAGGCTGATTTTTTTTTTTTAATCTCTTCTCAAAACCTTTGAAACTGAATTAGGATTTAGAGCAATATTTTTTATTCCTGGCTTCTGGAATTTAATTTCAAAATCAGATTTTAAAAATAAATTTAACATTGAAGTTGTAGTTTAATAGCTTTTATATGTCATGGCAATCAAACCTTATGAAAACATCGGCCTGTATTTGGACTGAAATATATCTATGCATACATGTATGTAACTATCTATCTGTATGTGTGTGTATGGTCCTGGGAGTCAAATCCATGTCCTCTTACATGCTAAGCACACATTCTACCATTGAGCTACATTCTCAGCCATGAAATATTTATTTTTCTGTACTAAAACATATACTAAAATGATGGCTGGACTTTCATCAATTATTGCTAAAACAAGATAGATTCTATTATGTTTGACAAATACCACATAGTGAGATAGATGTAAAAGAATTCTAACACAAAATTCAAGTGATCATACATATAGTGATTAATCATTAATAGGACTTTTGAAACATTGTATTTGGGGACACTAATATTAATTTGTTTTTAAAATATGTTTATATATAGTGATATCATTGGTCTTATTTTATAAGTTTAATATAGTAATTTAATTAGTACTATAAGAAAAGAAAAATTAATCAAAGATTCAGTTTGGTTTGATAAATGTTTTTTTTTTTTTTTTTTTGTGGTACTGGAGGTTGAACCCAGGGCCTCGCGCTTGCATGCTTTTCAAGTGCTGGACCACTGAGCTGGACCCCCAGCCCATTTTTTCAGTTTTTGGGACAGGGTCTCGCTAAGTTACAGAGACTGCCTTTGGTCTCGAATTTGCAATCCTCCTGTCTCTGCCTCCCGATCCACTGGGATTACAGGGATAAGTGATTATTTTGTGATCAATTTTTTTTTCCAGTTGAGTAGAAAGTACATAAATATTTCCAACTTTGATATTTTAAGCCTAGTATAAAAAAATTTAAGACCAAATTCAGTTGTTCCTATTTCACCTCTGAGTGAAGAGGAATTGTGCTTTTCTGAAGTGAGCTGTTATTTGTTTTGAATGATATTTTAAGTATTGCTTAATATAAATTTAAAAGGTTGAACTTCATTAATGTGACATTTAATAATTTATATTTAATGGGTTCAATTCCTTTGCCTTTTCTATAATGAAATATATGTGAATATTTTGAACATAGATCAGGTGTGGAAACACTAAGAAATTGTGAGTTAGCACAGGGAGCACACAGTGACTGCTCTAATAAGGAAATCAAGTAGGAAAGAATTTGCTGAAAGAGTGGAGGAAACTAATATACTCAACATTGTTAACTCTATGTTTTGGTTTCCACAGCAAGAAAAATTCCTACTGGTTTTTAATTAAAATGGAAAAGTATGAGAACCTAGGATTGGTTGGAGAAGGTAGCTATGGAATGGTGATGAAGTGCAGGAATAAAGATAGTGGAAGAATTGTGGCCATAAAGAAGTTCTTAGAAAGTGATGATGACAAAATGGTTAAAAAAATTGCTATGCGAGAAATCAAATTACTAAAGGTAAGTAAATGAATATATTAAAATTGTAAAAAAAAATATGAGTTGCTTTTTTTTTCTTAAGGTGCTGGGGATTAAACCCTGGGTCTTCAGTATGCTAGGCAAGTGTTTTACCACTGAGCTACATCCCTAGCCCAGAGTTGATTCTTAATCAAGATTATGTTATAGTTGGTAGGAAAATATTACTGTGTTTTTTATTAAATTGTCTATAACAAATTTTAAAGTAAATTTCTCTTTTGGCAATAAGAAGAAATACAATGATTATTTATCTATTTATCTATTTTCTATTTATATATCATATTTATCTAGTATCTAATCTAGTATTATCTAGTATCTAATCTAGTATTATCTAGTATTATCTAGTATTATCTAGTAACTAATATATTTATCTAGTAAATGTAAAGATGATTTTAAAAATATTTATTTCTTCTGAGTTTATCTGCTATTAGTCATTTATTTATTGATTCATCTATCTATCTATCTATCTATCTATCTATCTATCTATCTGTTATCAGTGTTGGCGATCCCAAAGACCACCCCCAGGTTTGTTAACTCACTATGACTCACAGTTCTCAATATATAATTGTATTTATGGCTATGATTTATTACAGTTTAAGGATATAAAACAAAATCAGCAAAGAGAAAAGGCACTAGGGGTGAAATCCAGAGGAAATTTACAACAAACGTCCAAGAGTCCTTTTCCAGTATAGTCACACAGTATGTGCTGCTTTCTTTCAGCAATGAGTGTTGACAACACATGTGAAATATAGTCTACCAAATAAATTCATTAGAAACTCAGTGCCCAGGGGTTTTACTGGGGACTGGTCACACAGGCACTGTCTGCCTGGCACCTAACTAAAATTCCAAACTCCCAGAAGGAAAGCAGATATTCAGTACAAACAATATCATTTATACAGTGAGCCACCATATCAGTTCTGGAAATGAGGACTACCCCCCAAAATCTAAGTTGTGAGGTGCCAGCCAAGGACCCATTTTATCAGAACTTTCTACACATAGCAGTCTCAGGGCCTGCTCTATAAAATCCACCCTATCTCTTTCTCCTTTTTGTCTTTAGAAGGAACCAACCTTTAACATTGTTGAGTTCTATTGTATATTTGTTTTTTATTTCATTAACTTTTTAAATGTTCATTCCTTCTATTTATTCCAGATGGCTTTATTTTGTAGTTCTTCTTCCTAACTTGTTGAGATAAATGATTCTTACTTTAATTTCCAGTCTTTTTTTCTTTTTATATATAAATATATGCATTTATAGTTGTACATTTCCCCTAAGAAAAAGTTAGAATGTATTCCCAAAATTTTGATTATTAATTCTATTAAGACATAAGATTTGCAAAATAAAGTTGTTTTGTTTGTTTTGTTAATGAAATATGTGATTTGTTATGACTAGGTTTTCCTGGACTCACATTTGTAGTTAACTTTTTTACATAAAGATTTTAAAAACTAAACTTTTAGCTCTTGGAGCGGAAAACTATACTTCTATATTTTTTAGTAAAGGAGACATATTTTCTTATTGTCTAAAAAATAAGGCAGTTCTGAAACCTTACTGAGGCTTTTAATCTACTTAGAGTTTTATATATGATTTGCCTTGCAATATGTATTTTGGCACCATCTCAATGCACTTTCTGCTTGTGAGAAAAGGCTATAGAAAACAAAATGCCGTGGTTTCTGTTGATTATAATTAAGTGTTCTTACTTAGTTCCTTCCCTTTTTAGTTTCAATGGGAAGTGTGTTACTATCACCAGATGGTAGAAAATGGGTATGAGATAATAACCAGGTTGAAACTTCAACTGATTTATTCTGTCTAAATCATGGGTTTTTTTGTTTTGTTTTGTTTTGTTTTGTTTTGAGTAGTGGGGGCAGAGTACAGGGAAGTTGAGCCCAGGGCCTTGCACATATTTTGCAAGTGCTCTGCCACAGAGCTGCACCCCCAGACCATTTTTGTTTTTTATATTGATACAGGCTCTCACTAAGATGCACAGGCTGCCTCTGGCCTTGAATTCATGGTCCCCCTGCCTCAGCTTCCCAAATTGCTGGGATTATAAGCACGTGCCATGGTGCCTGGCTAAAGCATGCTTTTTAATTCTTTGAAAACCAGTTATATTGATTATCTCCTGTTTTAGTTGTAAATGTTTATCTCAGATTAAAAAAAGCAAAAGGTTGTTTCCAATATGTATCTCTTCTTCTTCAAAATATTTCCTTTAAGTATTACCATTTATGTGCTTTTTTTCTGTTCAGACTGATAATTTCTTGGGAGAAGGTCTTTTGATTTAATAGGTGACTTTAGCCCATTTACAGTTATAATGTAACCTATATGTTTGGTCTTTGTTTTCATATATGCCCCTTCTAGGGCCAAGAAGGTTAGTGGTTATGAGTAAGAAATCTGCCAGGCACCGTGGGACACACCTGTAATCCTTAGCAACACGGGAGGTGGAGGCAGGAGGTTAGCAAATTTGAGACCAGAGGCAGCCAGCCTGCACATCTCAACAAGACCCTGTCTCAAGACATACATACATACATACATACATACATACACACATACATACATAAAGGCTAGGAGTACAGCCAATGGTAGAGCACTTACGAAAGTATGTGCAAGGCCCTGGGTTTATCCCCTATATAACACGCACACACACACATCTAGGGGCTAGGGGATTGCGAGATGTGGTTCTCTCTCCCTCTCTCTCTCTCTCTCTCTCTCTCTCTCTCTCTCTCTCACACACACACACACACACACACACACACACCACACAAGAAATCTAGGAGCTAGGGGATTGGGAGATGTGGCTCTATCTATCCCAAGATTGCTTATTATGCTTGAGGACCTGGGTTCAATCCCCAACATCACACACACACAAAAATCTAGATTTCTTGCATAAAATAAATCAACTGTGGGCCTGTGTGAGTTTATTATGCAGATATTCTGGATGTGAAAAAGGAAGGGAGGAACTATGCAAAATTGAAATGTTTTCAAGAAAGATAGGGGCCATAATTCCTGGGTTTTAATCTGCTTCTACTCGTTATTTTTTGTGACCTTGGACAACTTCCTGAGCCTGTATGTTTCTTCATCTATAAAATGGGATAATTCTGTCTATTTTATAGTGTTTTTTGTGCTCCAAATACTGCCTGGAACATAGTAAGTACAATGTAATTATTGTTGTTGTTAGGTGCAGTCGAGTTGGTATCCGACTCATAGCGACCCTCTGTAAAACAGGGGAAACACTATTGTCAGTGCTTCTCTGGTGTTCATAGGGTTTTCAATGGCAGATTGATTTTTGGGAGAGGGTTGCCTGGTCCTTCTCTCAAGCCCACAGCTTCTGGTGTTCCTAGGCGGTCTCCCATCCAGGTACTAACCAGGCTCGACCTTGCTTAGCTTCCGAGATCTGACGGGATCGGATGCCACAGGGCTACAGCTGCAGGCAATGTAATTATTAGCTATTATTTATAATGCCATGCTATTTTAGTCCCTTAAAATATTTTTCAATATAATCTCTGAATTCTTCATTTTATATTGAATGTGTTTCCTCTGGTAATTTGTAAGGTTTTATTTTTTAGTAGTTACATTTGTACCAATATATAATATACATATTCCTTTCTAAAGTAATTGTTATATTTCTATTTCCTCTTCTCTCCCATCCATCTACCTTCTGGTATTAGAGGATATCTTATTTTAATGTTCATCATTAAATCTGTGAATATAATTAGACCTTGTAATTTAAACATTCAAGTTAAAAGCTGTCAGTTTGATCCCCTGAAAAGGAAGTCAGCATACACACACACTATAATCCTATTTGAATCTTCTCTTCCCATTTTTACATTTGCTAGTAGTCTCTTTTGTGTATTTCTGAGTTTAAAATATTCACTTTCTATTTTATAACCATGATGCCCATATTTGTATAAGATTGGTTCCTGCAGAAAATAGATTTATTGCCCATATTCAAAATGTTTCTCTACTTTTATGTAAATGACAATTTAGTTGGGTATCATGTTCCTGGATCACACTTTCTTTGAGGATTCGAAGACCTATATTCTAATGGTTTCTTTCCCCCAGATGACGTCTTGGGGTCTTCCTGTATTCTTGTTTGACCTTGATTACATTTGGTGGTCCTAACTCATTTGTTGGAGTACGGTTTATAGGTCTCTCCAAGTTTTATCAAAAATAGAGTACATTTATTTTTCTTATTGGTTTTATTGTGTTCTGGGAGAGGAGAAAGAAGCAGTATAGGCTTTTGACTGTAATTTTAAAACCCAAACATACTTTTATAATATACCTTGTTTATACCTTTATTTATATTTCTCTTATGCTAAGATCTATTTTAGATTGTGACTAATTTCCAATAATTTGATCTTGTAACAACTATTTTGCATTTTTTATGACAGCAACTGAGGCATGAAAATTTGGTAAATCTGTTGGAAGTATGTAAGAAAAAAAAACGGTGGTACCTAGTCTTCGAATTTGTTGACCACACAATTCTTGATGACTTGGAACTCTTTCCAAATGGACTAGACTACCAAGTAGTTCAAAAGTATTTGTTTCAAATTATTAATGGAATTGGATTTTGTCACAGTCACAATGTAAGTATTAGGTTTAAGTAATTATTTTGCCAGTCCTTGACTATCCAGATACCAGTCACTTAATTTAGGGAAATGTTTAAACTGAAATTTGAACCAGTAAAATAATTAAAATAAACTATATCACTTTGATAATTCCAGTTTTCATGTGCCACAATACATGAATTTTTTCCTGCCAACCTACTGTAAAAAATTTAGGCCCTTTTGACAAGTTGAAAGGGTGCACAATGAACACCCATATTCCCACTGTCCAAATTTTGTACTTAATACATTTTGCTATTTTCTTTATCACATATTTGTTCATCTGTTAATTTATTAATCTGTATTATTTATTTATGCCTTTGAAAGTCAGCTGCAGACATCAATACACTTCTTCAACACTAAATATTTCATCCATACATATCAGTAACTAGAGTTAAATACTTGTTCACTCTTGTTTTTATTTAAGGTAACATTTGCTGAGTGAAATGTACAAATTTGAAGTGCAATGAGTTTTGACTAACGTATGCACCAAGGATCTATGTATTTGTTAATTCAGATTTTCTTGAAAGTATAAAAGTATGAAAATCTTTACTTTTATAGTCTGTTGTAGTAATTTGTCTTTTGAGTGACATATAGAAGTACCTCCCAGTAAAATGACATTTGTAGGGTATAAAATGTATAACTCACAGTATATTCTGCCATTTTTACAAAATATTTTAAATGACATTTTTTGTGTGCATATAAAAGTAGTGCTAATGACAGTAAATTTGAAAACTAAAGATAATCATAAAAAGAAGAATAAATAATCTGTATCTACTACCTAAACATTGCATATATTTTTCAATTTTCTTCTCATTATTTACTGTTTTTTTAAATGTCTTATTGCATAGTTTTATTATGTATTATTATAGTTTATTTTGCAGTTGAGTCATATTGTATAGTTCATATCTATCTATCTATCTGTCCATCTATCTATCTATCTACCTATCTATCTATCTAGCAACTTGGGAATGACCCAGTCTTGGAAACCTGATTTTGCAAAATCTAATTTTGAGATTATTTCTGTCTTTTATGACAAACTCACATTAACCAAGCTCAGAAGATTGAATGCCAGTTTAGTAAGTTAGAAATTATTTCAGAGATAGAATACATGAAATATGATAATGGTGGGTATGTAAGAAATCAGATCAGTATGAGGTATTAGTGAATCAAACACTTAGTGGTATCCATTTAAATATTAATGGTTAATCCTTCACATAAAAATGGTTCTCACCCCAATGAGCTATAACACTTAAACATAGGTAGCTCAACTCCCTGCATTCATCTCTGCACTAAGAGTGGGCCTGACAATGGAGCCAGCACACAGAAATATCATTGACTTTCTTTTATTGAAGAGTGTTTGAATATATTCTGCTTACATTTGCCTCTGTGTCCCTTTAATTTTTATATTCCATGACTAGTCAGCCCATGTTTGACAACAGATTCCACCTTTAGATAAACTAGTACATTCAGGTAGTGGGGAATGAAACATGCTGGTATGAGTGCCCTTTAATATCCAGTGATTCCATGCATAAACTTCAGAGCATTCATTTGTCTATTTAAATTATGTAAAATGAGCGTTTTTATGGGAACAGAAGTGATCTCACTCTAATTTATGACCACGTATATCAAAAGAGCTTCAGTATTGCCTGACAGTTATACTGCTTTTTTCTATTGTTTGCTCTCAAACTCTTCTAGATTATGATTTCATATCCTTTTTCTCCTCAGACCTCCAGTACTTCTTCTTTAGTCCTCACTCCCAGCCCTTTGTCAAATGGAAAAAAAAAATAGCACTTATCTCAAGGTTATTGAGTGAATAAAATAAGTTAAAATCTTTAAAATACTTTGAATAGTGCCCACACACAAATGATCAAGTAGTAGCTATCATTACTTCACTAAAAATCCTGTCATAGAGCTTGATCCTTTCATAAAAATGTTCTTTGACTATGCTTGGTATTCAAAGGGAACTTTATTCTCTTAGTCTTGACAGTAGTCATTAACCAAACAGTTGATTTGTTAATTAATAATATATATTATTCAGTATATTTAATAGCTTAAATGAAACTTCAGTCATGAATAGTCTTTCATCCCCAACTAGGCCCAGGTTCTTTAAATCTAAAACAACTTTATATATATTTATTTGTACTCTCTATAGGGATAAAAAATAGTGAGTTTCCTGCTCATGGCAGGTACCCCTAAATGATTATTTTTTTGTTTAACATATTCTGCTTTTTGTCTTAGATAATACACAGAGATATAAAGCCAGAAAATATATTAGTCTCCCAGTCTGGTGTTGTCAAGTTATGTGACTTTGGATTTGCACGGACATTAGCAGCTCCTGGGGAGGTTTATACTGATTATGTGGCCACCCGATGGTACAGAGCTCCAGAACTATTGGTTGGTGATGTCAAGTATGGCAAGTAAGACATCAGCAGTGATAGGGAGCAGATATTAGCTCTCTTGGTAAAATGGAGTATGTTTATAAAATATAATAAATGCTCCTTTTAATACTGAAAGGAAGGCTTGAATTTAGGAAAAGTTATAATGTGATTTGTAATTATTTTTGGCACTTTTTAAAAATTCTTTTGAGGGCTGGAAGTGGCTCAGTAGATACTTGCCTAGCATGCAAGATACCCTGGGTTTGGTTCCCAGCACCACAAAAAAGAAAACAAACATCTTGTGACACACATTAGGGTGGGTGTACTATTTTAAAGGTGAGGAAGTTGAGTAAATGGTCTCTTTTTATGATGATCAGAAATATGTATCTATATATTTATTACTTGTAAAGAGAAGTTAATATTAATTGGAGAAATCTGACATGCTTGGAATAAAATGAGTTAGAGTGTGCAAGGGTGGAGGGGTAAAAATATGAGTGAAACATTTTAAAAATGGAAGTTGTCTTCATAAGTGAATTCTTTTTGTTTTTTCCCCCCAGTGCTGGGGATGCATCCCAGGGTCTTGCAAATGCTAGGCCAGTGCTCTGCCACTGAGCTACATTCCCAGCTTCATAAGTGAATTCTTTAAAAATAGAGGATTGTAAATTTTATTGGTTTTGACAGAAATCTTTCTAAAACTTTTTTTACAATTTCTTTGTTTTCAGAGTGTATTAAATATCTCTTAGTATTTTCTGAATTACTTGAATTCTCATTTTCCTGCCTTGCTATAATTTTTGTACTATTTTATAATTCAACAATGTACCTTAAGAAGCTTCAAGGTATTTGGCCCTATAATAAGTGAGGCTGACATATTCTTTGAGTTCTTTTGATTTTTAAGATAGTTTTTAAATTTTTCTCCCTATTAGCATTTAGTTCACATTACTGTATTTGCCCTCAGCAACAATGTCTTTTCCTGGTGTGCTTTCTGCAGTGAGGTAAAAAATAGACTGAATAGTTTTGTTAGAATTGTGTGTAAACAGAGAATAAATAGGCTCTGAATGGAAGCACAGGAGACTTATTTCCAGAATAAAGTATGTGTAATAACTGTTTTGTCTTTTCAGAAGCCTCTTCCCTTTAACATCACATGATTGAAGTTTCTGGAAATCTTACTTATTAAAATTGAGAGTAGTCTGATAGAGAAATGTCTTTTTATGGATAATTTAAGGACAACTACTACTGTTCTCAATACTAAGAATACCAAATAATAACATGCAGAATAGATACAGTCACAGTATACATGTTAGGATGCTAGATTTTACATCACATTTCTTTCCTTTCAGGGCTGTTGATGTGTGGGCCATTGGTTGTCTGGTAACTGAAATGCTCATGGGGGAGCCCTTGTTTCCTGGAGATTCTGATATTGATCAGCTATATCATATTATGATATGTTTAGGTAAGATTTTACATCTATATTTTAAGTTTTAGAGACTTTTTCTCCCTGTGTGTTTGTACTGATTTTTAAAGTTGTTGGTATTTTAGAGATGATACTTGTTTTAAGTGAAGGTAAGGAGCAAATAGGAAAACATATGTGTAAATGTATGTATAAATAAATATTATCTATGTATATATTTATACACATAGCCTAATTTTCTTCTTAATCAAACTCACCTCCACTTATCCCTTAACAGAAGAAAAAGAGCAGAAATTGTGAATTTCTCTGCACTTTTACATTCAGTTAATCATATACAGAAAGGATATAGATAATCATTTTTTATCTTTGAATTGGTAAGAATTAGGTGATATACAACTATATCAGGATTCTCCAGAGAAATAGAACCAATAGAAATATATATATATATATATATATATATATATATATATATATGTGGATTAGTTTACTTGATGGGGCAGGATAATTCCACAGCTGTGCCTACAGAGGGACTGGTAGCCACCCAGTCCAAGAGCTGGAAACCTGAAGAGTCTTTGCCTGGTGCCGAGGTCTAGAAGCACCCTGGAAAATCTGGTGCTGAATCTGTGTGGAAGCTGAGAAAACTAGTCTAATGTCTACCAGCAATGGCAATTAGAGGCACATACTCTTCTCTGGAAAAGTTTTAGCTTATCTGCCTTTATTTGGTGGTTTCTTTCTTCTTTATTCCAACTGGATCCCCAGCCTATTGGATGGTCCCATCCAGATGTCAATCTTCTCTGGAAATGCCCTGACAGACATACCCAAGGGTGTAGTTTAGACATATCTTAATCCAGTCAAGTTGACAACCAAGAGTACCTGTCACTATAACTATTACCCTTATCTTCATCTTCAAAGTGAGAAATACAATGACTTCCAAGGTAGTTTAATCTTGCCATAAATTTGACTTTATTGTTAGTGCTTTGGATAGAATGTCAAAGCTAGACTATTAGAGTCTTACATTTGTTGAAATATCAACTTCATGTTCAAAGGTAGAACTTGGAAGATGGAAATGGTGGAAATACTGGATGAACACTTGGGGTAATTTAACTATTTGATTTTAAATTGCCAGGCTAAGAATTCAATAAATAATAAATGATTTCTTATAGTAGAATTTTCATATATATTTCATAATAAATTAAGTATTAAATGTGAGAAAAGAGGTAAAATGCTCAAATCTGACCTTAGATATAGGTACATCTGTTGACCAAAAATTAAATTCCTTTCTTTTTTTTTTTTTTTTTTTTTTGTTGTACTGGGGGTTGAACCCAGGGCCTCACACCTACATGCTTTTTTTTTTTTTTTAATTTTTTTAAGGTGTTTTTATTTTTGCGGTACTGGGGGTTGAACCCAGGGCCTTGTGCCTGCATGCTCTGCAAGTGCTGGACCACTGAGCTGCACCCCGGCCCATTTTTTTTTTTACTTTTTGAGACAGGGTCTCACTAAATTTCGCAGACTGCCTCTGGTCTTGAACTTGCAATACTCCCGCCTCCGCCTCCTGAGCTGCTGGGATTACAGGTGTGCGCCATTGCGCCTGGCATAGCACCTGCATGCTTTGCAAGTGCTATACCACTGAGGTGCACCCCTAGCCCTTTTTTTACTTTTTGAGACAGGATTTTGCTAAATTATGCAGACTGCCTCTGGTCTTGAACTTGTGATCCTCCTACCTCTGCCTCCTGAGTTGCTGGGATTACAGGCCACCGTGCCTGGCTCCAAAAATTAAATTCTTAAATGGAGGAACTGATTTCTCTAGAATAGATTCTGTCCACATAATTGTGGTCTCATTATTTTGGTCAGCATAATACACTATGTTTTTAGAAATGAAGTAGTGGTACCTGTATCTAGAATGTAACAAAATATTTTTTAACTGTTGATTTCCTATAATCCCTCACTTCAATTCTATTTATAGTTGCATATAACTTTTTTTAAAGAGTACAAGGAGTGAATGTTTTAAAATTTCTTAATGAGTACAAGGAATGAATGTTTTAAAAACTACAGTAAAAGACATACTGCCACTAATCTCCCTCAGGATATTTAAAAATTTTTACATTAACCATATTTTTTGTTCACCCAGCATATGTTAAAATAACAATATTAATTTCCATGAGTTGGGTATGTCAAAGTCACTATAAAGACTGCCTTGTGCCATCCCAGTAACAGCTCTGTCTTTTACTGATTTTTGCATGCTGAGAAGAGTTCCAAATTCTATAAGCTATGTCCTATCATTTCCTCTACTCCATATCACCTATCTCTTCACCATTTCTATCATGTACACTGACAGAAATCTATGTTGTTTTAATTTCAGGTAATTTAATTCCAAGACATCAGGAGCTATTTTATAAAAATCCTGTGTTTGCTGGAGTAAGATTGCCTGAAATCAAGGAAACTGAACCTCTTGAAACACGCTATCCTAAGCTCTCTGAAGTTGTTTTAAATTTAGCAAAAGTAATTATGCTTTTTCTTTTCATTTTCTGATAGGAAATTTATTATGGAGACTTGAATTTTTTTTTCTCTCTCTTTTGTCTAGTTGATCTTTTAGGTCAATAGTTTCCTCTGATGATTTTAATTTTTGTACGTTAAGGAAGAGTTTAAGTAGTTTGGTGTGTATGTATGTGAGCTTCAGAGGTAAAAGCCTGAATTTATCCATTTTAAAATTCATAAAGAAAGTATTTCTAGCATGTTTTAAGTATGGAAAACATTCTCATCTAAAAACATATAATATTGTTTTAAATGTTTAAATGGAAATGAAAAGTTGGATAAGAAAATAAAAAATGAAGGTAGAAAATTAGGAAAATATTAATATCTAGGGCATAGGATTATAACCTGTCAATGAGATGTTTACTTAAACACTGGATTTGCTGAAGCTAATTTACAAAATGATCATTGCTTTTGTTTGTATTTAATTGAGAAAGATATTAGGGAGATTTTCACTGAACCAAATTGTCTCTAAAAGTTGACCCTTTAGCATTATTAGCTCAAAAGTTTATCACAATATTGTCCAGAGTACTGCTAAAGCAAGGGCTTTAAGCCGGGCTCTGTGACACACGCCTGTAATACCAGTGGCTCAGGATACAGAGCCAGGAGGATCGCAAGTTCAAGACCAGAGGCAGTTTGCATAATTTAGTGAAACTCTGTCTCAAAAAAAGTTAAAAAACAAAACAACAAAAAAAAAATGGGCTGAGGGTGTAGCTCAGTGGTCCAGCACTTGCAAAGCATGCAAGTGCAAGGCCCTGGGTTCATCCCCAGTACTGCAAAAAAGAAAAAAAAAAAAAAAGCAAGTAACTTTAAAACATCATGATTATATAACATTTACTTAAGATGATTTTTTGCTTTAACTCAGTAAAAATAGTTTAGGGAGCTTATATTACATTTCTACTTTTCTACATGTCTGCAGCCATACCACCCTAGCATCCAATCCCTTCTGGTCTCTGAAGCTAAGCAGGTTCGGCTTGATGAATTATTGCATAGGAGACAACCTGGGAATACCAGGTACTGCAAGCTAGATAGAAAAACCTGGCAGCCCATTCCGGAAACAATCAGCCTTTGAAAACCCTACATAGGGTCACTATGAGTCAGACCTGACTTGAGAGCTACTAATAATAATATTTCTACATAATCTTCTAATAGGTGAAATATTTTTCATTGAGATCAATTTTATGATATATCTGTAAGGAGATGTAAAGGGAATAAAGGTTAAATGATTATCCAACTTATATACCCTAAGTAGAATCATATACTTTTAAAAACATTTTATTATAGAAAATTTTAAACATAGGAAAGAAAGTAGAAAGGATTGTTGTTGTTAGGTGCTGTAGAGTCGGTGTCTGACTCATAGCAACCCAAGGTACAACAAATGAAATACTATTGTCAGTGATTCTCTGTTATTCATAGAGTTTTCAATGGCTGATTGTTTTTTGTGGTATGGCTGCTGGCAGTAGAAAGGATAGTAGTGTATTAAACCTTCATAAGTGTCATCAGCTTTAACAATTACAACTTTTTAATAGTCTTGTTTATTCTACCTATACTTCCTTCAACTTTTTTTTCCTGGAGTATTTTGAAACAAATCTTAGACATTATGTTATTTCACTTATATAATAAAAGTATAATAAAACTATTCATAGAACTTACCTACTTAGTAAGTGCCTTCTATTTTTATTGAATCAGAACAAGACCTTGTACTAAAATAGAATTATCTGTTTAAAGCACCCAGCACAGTAATTAGCACAGAATAGGTCCTTTCCTCTCCATTCTACAATAGCTTTAAGTTTTTAAAAAATCATTATAATTCCTTAATATCATACAGTATGTAATAAATGTCCAAAGTTTTTTTTTATTAATTTTTGCAGTTTTATAGTTTGCATTAGGATCTAAGTCTCTAGATTGTAATTGTTTGATTTTTCTTTTCTTTTCTTTTTCTTTTTTCTTTTTTTTTTTTTTTTAAGACAGAGTATTGCTGTGTAGCCCAGGCTGACTTCAAACTTGAGATCTCCTGACTCAGTGCTTAGATAATTGATGTGTGCCACCACACTCAGCTTGGTTGATAGATCTCTTTTAAGACCCAATTTATAAACTTCTTTTAATCTCTTTCTTTTCTGCTTAAGCCTTGCAATTTGTTGAAGCAATTAGATTATATGTCCCATATAACTTTCTATATAGTATAATTTAACATGTTCCTGAGTCCTTTATTTCTTATAAACTCATAATAGAGCTTGATTAGAATCAGATTGACAAGACTAGTTCATAGGAGTTTGTGTATTTCTATAGACACAAAATTGTCTATAGACACTAGTGTTTTTTCTTTTTGTGATATTAGGAATCACTGATGGCCATTTTTCTAGATTTCTGCTTTATTCTTCATTCTTGATTATAGATGTTTAAAATTTATTGGCTATAAAAAGGAATTTTCTATTTTTCTACATGTAGAAATTTAAATGCAGGGAGTTTTTCTTGAATAAGAACTTTATGTGTTCTTGATTTTTCAGAAATGCTTACATGTTGACCCAGACAAAAGGCCCTTCTGTGCTGAGCTCCTAAACCATGATTTCTTTCAAATGGATGGATTTGCTGAGAGGTATCGCATGCTTTCTAGGCCATAGTAACCTAGGGTTAAAGTAAGGCTTCCCATGACAGTCACAAACAGTATTTCTCTGATTTCTGTTATCACCTGTGTTTGTAGGATCTCAAATATCTATATCCTGTCCCCATAACACAGTTCCTATGGGTAGTCTCCTTCATTTACTAAACTAATGCTGTTGGTTTTCATGAAGCGGTTTCTGCACGCTTTTTTCCCCCTGTTTTTCTGTGGTGACATCAACCATTCGGGTCACTGATTCCTGTACTGCTACTAGCTGTGCAATACCATCATTTTAGGTGCTGATGTAATTGCAAAGGTGCGATCTCCTATTGCTGCCAAACTCATACCACACCAAGTCCTGTAATGCTGCTGACTCTGCTCATGTGCTGGAGACCGTACTATGCCAAGTGTTTGGGTGCCAGTGCTGCTGGCCTAGCCTCTAGTGCTGCTCCAGGTGCTGTGTCAGAGCAGCTTACAAAACAAAAAATGGTGAAATGAGTGGCAGTGATACTGCTTTATTTATTTAGTTAGTTACTTACTTACTTATCTATTTTGCAGATCTCTTTAATGTATAGCTTAGTAAAAGAAACTAGATTCTTATGTTTGATTCTACATTGAACTAGTTGTGATTAGTTGTTTTGGTTAAAGCATGAAGAAATTCTGGTTTCACACAAAAGTGTAGTTTGGAAAAAAGAAGAGTGTTTTAATGGCCTTTTTAGATAATTGTGGGTATTCTTTGGTTCTCTATCAAACTCTGATACTATACCAAAACTTGGCAGTGGTAGTTCCTTACAGGTTGGTTGCATTGTGGAATCTGAAAACATTTCAGTGAAAATTTCTTCCTCTGTTGCATTAACATCCATTTTTCTATCTTCTGAGTGGATCGTTCAGCCACGCGTGCTTTTGTAACATCATGCATTAAGCCATTTGGAAAATAGTGATTTTGCTAAGTATTGCAGATCTTAAAAATGTTGATATGTTTCATTTTACAATATCAAAAAATCACATTTCATCCCATCAGAAAACATTTTGATTATTGGGAATATTCTAAGATCACAAGTTTAATAGAATTATTTTTGCATAAAAGTCTGAATTTTATTATTGACACAGATATTATTAGTTATTTTCCTTAAAGTGATGTTTCTTTTGTTCATTATTCAAAAGAAAATGTCTTCCACATACTCCAAGCCTGAATAACCATAGTTTTTATGTCAGTTTTTCTTTCAAGTAAGAAAGTTTTTCCATGAACAAAATATAGTTTAGTTTGTATCTCAATCAATCGTACAAGTGCTTTTCTTAAGACAACTATTGCACTGTTGGTTCATGCATTTTGTCACATAGAGTATGAAAAGAAAGTTGTAGTCAAGAGTTTTAATACTTTTTCACTGCTTCATCAGGGACTTTCTTAAGTGAAATTTATTTTTCTTGTTTGTTTGTTTTGTTTTTCCATTTTGACTAAGAATGTGTGGCCATGAAGGAAACTACTAGTACAATTTGATGCCAGTGTTTTGATCTTAGTAAGGTGCCAGTAGTTTCAGCCACGATTGCATTTGTACCACTAGTGCAAATGTTCACAGGGTGACAAAGAGAAAAATGTTGTTGTTTTTGTTGTTGTTGTTGTTGTTGTTGTTAGGTGCCATTGAGTTGGTATCTGACTCATAGTGACCGACCATATGTACAAGAGATGAAACAGTACTCAACACTATGCCATGCCTGCACTATTGTCAGTGCTTCCTGCTGTTCATAGGGTTTTTAATGGTTGATTAGTTTTGGGGAGTAGTCTGCCAGGTCCTTCTCCCAAGCCTGCAGTCTCCCATCCAAGGACTAACCAGGCCCAACCCTGCTTAGCTCTTGGATCTGATGGGATCAGACACCACAGTGGTATGGTTGCAGACAAGAATGTTGTTGTTAGGTGCTGTTGAGTCAGTGTCTGACTCACAGCAACTCTATGTACAACAGACGAAATACTACTCAACACTGTGCCATAGTTGGCACTGTTGTCAGTGCTTCTCTGCTATTCATAGCGTTTTCAATAAGCTGGGGCTTTGTGAACTTCCTGGGAGATTCTCAGGGATCCCCTAAGGTCTACAGGACACTGTTTCAGAACTATTGATCAAGGCCATGATTTTTCTCATTTTAAATAGACTAGTTTAGCACTTACTTTTAAAGGAACAATTGTCTTAAAAATCATTTTTTCTGGGTTTATTTTTCTTGTACAATTTTATTTTGAGTAATTGAGAAATACATTTTTATGTAGGTTTTCTCAGGAACTGCAGTTAAAAATACAGAAAGATGCCAAGAATATTTCTTTATCTAAAAAATCCCAAAACAGAAGGAAAGAAAAGGAAAAAGATGATTCCCTAGATGAAGAAAGAAAAACACTTGTGGTACAGGTAAATATTCATGTTTTAAAATTTAAATTTGTTGGGGGAAAAAATGAGTGTTTAAAAACATTTTGAGTCAGGCACTTTGGCACATGCCTGTAATCCCAGTGACTTGGGAGGCTAAGGTAGGAGGATTGTAGGCTTGGGGCCAGAGGCAGCCAGTACAACTTAGTAAGATAAAAATAATAATAATAATAATAATAATAATAATAATAAAGAGGTAAGGGGTGCGTCTCAGTAGTAAAACATTTGTGTTGCATGTGCGAGGCCCTAGGTTCAACCCCCTAGTACTGAAAAAAGTTTTTAAAGCTGGGCACTATAGCATATGCCTGTAATTCCAGCAACTTGAGAAGCTAAGGCAGGAAGATCATGAGTTTAAGGCCAGAGGCACCTGCACAACTTAGCAAGACTCAAAATAAAAAAGGAGAAGGAGGCTGTGAGTGCAGCTCAGTGGTAGAGCACTTGCCAACCATGTGCGAGACCTTGGGTTCAACTCCCTAGTACTGGAAAAAAGTTTTACCTTTGACTGGTGAGCAAGTTGTTAACTTTAAGCCTGGTTGTGAAAAGTACATCTTCCCTACAGACGTTATCTGTTTTAAAATTTTAACATGGTTTGAGTGCCTGTGTGCCAGAAAGTGCAATCCTGCTTGTCAGGATATCAACATAAAATAATGGCTTCTCTAAAGGAAATAAGAAAATAGTGTACTCTGAGCCAAATATGAATGACCATGGCCTAGGAACACAGGTACAAGTTGCTCTGAATGACATGTTCTGCTGTGGAAGAGTTTACATGAACTTTTATAGCCACAGATCAGAGAAGGCATAAATTAAATACATTTACTAAGTGCATTGGCAAGGACATTAAGGAGGTAGCATATAGCAGAACAGAAAATCTTTTCTATATTTTTCAGATGTTATAGCATTCTTAGCATTAGGGTTGGTGGAGGCTAGAGGTCTGCTAAGCTTAGTGATACATTCTAAGAGTTTTACTATTATATTAGTCATGAGGTGTTAGGTCAGACACAGAGGTTGGAAGAAAATGGCTATTAAAGGTACTTCAACATTTCAACATGATTTCACTCTCAACTTACAGCATTTCACCTCTCCATAATCACAATGTCCTTAGCCAAGGTCAACCAATCTGCAGGATCTTTAATGTAGATGTGGATTAGAACACCTAGACGAATGTGTGTTGCTAGCAATTGTTGTTGTTGTTAGATGCCATTGAGTCGATATCCGACTTATAGAGACCCTATATACAACAGGCAAAACACTTTGTCAGTGTTTCTCTGTTGTTCATAGGGTTTTCAATGGCGGACTGATTTTTGGGAGTGGGTTGCCAGTCCGTCTCCCAAGCCTACAGCACCTGGTGTTCCCAGGCAGTCTCCCATCCAAGTACCAACCAGGCCCAACAGGATCGGATGACACAGGGCTATGGCTGCAGGCCTGGGATTTAGCTCAGTTGGTAGAGCACTGAACTGCAGTCTCTGAGGTCCCAAGTTCAATTCCCAGCACCCCAAAATGGGAGAAGGACGTGGCAATCCACTCCCAAGACAATCCCGAAACAGTCAGCCATTGAAAACCCTATGAGGGTCGCTATGAATCGGTCTTGACTCGAGGGCACCTAACAACAATAACAGACGCATGTGTGTACATGTGTACACACACACACACACACACACACACACACACCCCACTTAAGGGTAGAGAGAAATAGGAGAGAGAAATATTGTTTTTAGAATTTTATATGAAATGGAGCATTTTAAATTGGAGATTTGGATATTTAATTAGAAGTAACTTTTTCTGCTGAGGATCTGTTCTTGATGAGGTGATTGAAATCCACTACCAACTCACCCAAGTGAATCAAAAGAAGAAAGAGTTTGCAATTTTA
>VMDO01000490.1:152967-271083 GCA_007922755.1 Pedetes capensis
AGGGGTGCAGCTCAGTGGTACAGCACTTGCAAAACATGCAAGCGCAAGGCCCTGGATTTCAAACCCCAGTACTGGAGTAAAAAAAAAAAAAAAAAAAAAAGAGCAAACATGGTTGGCTTTTCCTCCCTCTTTCCCTCCCATCCCACATCCTCCCTCTGTCTCTCTTTCCCTTCCCCTCTCTCCTTCCTTCCCTCCCTCCCACCCACCTTTCTTCCTTCCTTCCTTTCTTCCTTTCCATTCCTTTCCTTTCCCTTCCCTTCTCTCTCCTTCCTTCCTTCCTTTCTTCCTTCCTCTTTCCTTCTCTTTCTTTCTTTCTGACAAGGCCTCACTGTATAGCTCATGCTGGCCCTGAATTCATGATCCTCCTGCCTCAGCCACCTAACTGCTGAGTTACAGGCATGTGCCACCATGTCCGGCAAAAATAGCATTTTTAATTCCTCTTCCATGTTTTTTGATACACATAACATGCATGCACACACATGTGCACACACACATACACCTAAAATATATATCAGAGTTAGAGTTTCTTTCTGTTCTTTTCTTTTTTTATTTTTACACTACCTAGTTGAAAAAGAAGCCTGCAGCTGTAGCCCTGTGGCATCTGATGCTGTCATATCTTGGAAGCTAACCAGGGTGGGACCTGGTTAGTACTTGGATGGGAGACCACCTGGGAACACCAGGTGCTGTAGGCTTGGGAGACGGACTGGCAACCCACTCCCAAAAATCAATCCGCCATTGAAAACCCTATGAACAGCAGAGAAGCACTGACAATAGTGTTTCACGTGTCGTACTTGGGGTCGAACTTGGGGTCGCTATGAGTAGGATACTGACTTGAGGGCACCTAACAACAACAACAGTTGAAAAAGAATCTGAATTTAATTCTATAGGTACAATAAAGGTAATGGATATGAAAAAGTGATACCTGTAAAATTTGGCTCTAGGCAACAAATAGGAAGAGGTGATTTTTCATTCTTTTCAGACCATTTACCTTCTTAATATTTTTCTTAATAATCATAGGATACCAATGCTGATACCAAAATTAAGGAGTCTAAAGTATTTAAAATAAAAGGGTCGAAAATTGATGGAGAGAAAGTTGAAAAAGGGAGCAGAGCTTCAAATGTCAGCTGTTTCCATGACAACGGGACAAGCCATATCAGAGCAATGCCTTCAACAAGCCTCAGAGACTGCAGCAATGTCAATGTGGATCATACGAGGAATCCAGGCATGGCAATTCCTGTACTTGCACATAATCTTTCTCCTGGTATTAATTCTGGAATGGGGAACATCCCAGGAGTTCAGAATTACAGGTATGAATTAGAAAAATAAGATAAACTAACAGTATATTTGTAAGTTACAAATTTTTGTTAAGTCAACTACATTGTTTTACTGTCAGAATTTGTGATGCTAATCATACTTGTCAGATTTGTTGTTGTTGTTATGTGCCTATCAAGTCAGTGTCTGGCTCATAGCGACACTATGTGCAACAGGGAAAACATATTGTTAGTGCCTCTCTGCTATTCATAGGGTTTTCAGTGGTGGCTTGAGGTGTTTTTTTTGTTGTTGTTGTTTGTTTGTTTGTTTTGTGGTACTGGGAGTTGAACCCAGGCCTTTGCGCTTGCATGCTTTGCAAGTGCTGGACCACTGAGCTGCATGCCCAGCCCATTTTTTGTTAACTTTTTGAAACAGGGTCTCGTGAAATTACTCAGACTTGCGATCTTCCTACCTCCGCCTCCCGAGCCACTGGGATTACAGGCATGCACCACTGCACCCGGCTAGAGATGAATTGATTTTTGTGAGTGGGTTGCTGGGTCCTTCTTCCAAGCCTACAGCACCTGGTGTTCCCAGGCGGTCTGCCATCCAAGTACTAACCAGGTCCCACCCTGCTTAGCTTCAGAAATCTGAAGGGATCAGACATGCCACAGTGGTATGGATGCAGGCACTTGTCAGATAGCTATTTTAAAACTTTTTGACCTGTGGGATGAAAATTAAGTTTTGATCCAAAAAAATTCACGAGTCCTAAGAAAGCAAGATTGTACTGTTTAAGGTGGAGAGAATCTATAGCTGTTTAGTCTATAATGTAAAAGGAGGTTATTATAATAAAAAATAATTGATTTTGAGTATCTGTTGCTGCATGGTGTAACTGTGAGCATTTAGTGGCACAAAGAAGCTCCTTTTGGGAATTTGGCTGAAGGAAAGGTGATTTACCTCCTACCAAGTGGTAGGAGTTGGGGCTGTGCAGAAAGCATTAATGTAGTGGTAAATAGTAGAATGTTTCAACAGGTTTATGTACATTGTATATTTGAGAATAGGCATTAAATTCTGATTAAACTGAATGTCACTTGAAACTGTTTTGTTTGGTTTTGTGTTTGAAAAGATAATTATTACTGATTCTAATTTATTTCGTTTGTTGCAGAGTGGATGAGAAAACTAAGAAGTACTGTATTCCATTTGTTAAACCAAATCAACATTCTCCATCAGGAGCTTATAATGTTAATGTGACCACACCAGTAAGTAAACTGTTCTCAGTGGAAGAAGAGGAAGCACTATTCAGTTCTGTTGTTGTTGTTGTTAGGTGCTGTTGAGTCAGTATCTGACTCATAGCGACCCTACACAGGGGTAGCACTATTGTCAGTGCTTCTCTGCTATTCATAGGGTTTTCAATGGCGGATTGATTTTTGGAAGTGGGTTGCCGGGTCTGTCTCCCAAGCCTACAGCACCTGGTGTTCCCGGATGGTCTCCTATCCAAGTACTAGCCAGGACCGACCCTGCTTAGCTTCTGAGATCTGACGGGATCGGATACCACAAGGCTATGGCTGCAGGTAGTCAGTTCTAGACTTGTATTAATATTAAATATGAGAATGAAGAGCTGAGAATGTTATTTGGAGACATGAAGTGAAACCTTATATTATCCCAGCCTGTCTTAGTTATAATTTGAAGTTCCCAAAGTCTAAATAAGTTTTATAAGTCTGAAATATGTTATTATGATGCCATCTGTTGTAACTATTTCCAGCAACATAGTACATTTTCTTAACCTGATGCTTGTGGGTCTGTTTTTTTTTTTGTTTTTTTTTTTTGAGTAAATGAGAAGATAATTTGTCTTCCTATCTTACGGATACTAGATTTTTGTTGAAAGTATTCTGTTTATTCATTTAGCAAATATTTATGCATCATCTATTGTGTGTAAGACACTGGAATTGAATTAAATCAGTCTTTTCATGGAGTTCCTGGTCGAGTAGAAGATCAACAAATTAAAAACGTGCTGTCAAGTTTTAATGTTAGAAGCTTGTACAAAGTTCAGAGATAGCACAGGAAAGAGCATTATTATTCTTGACATAGCCTTCAGAATCCTGCTTTCTCAAGTTAAGTCAAATGATCATTGTTTTTTTTTTTTTTTTTTTCCTCAGAACCTTCCATTAGCTTCTCATCTCTGAGTAAAGGCCAAAGTCCTTATAGGGCCAGCAAGTCCTTGTATGATTAGGGTCCTCCACCTCTATATCCCATCTCTGTTTAATTTCTTTCTGTTCTACCCACAGTGATTTCCTTATTATTCCCATAATATAGAGAGACATCTTCCTTCCTTTGGGCTTTTACACCTACTATTTCCTCTGCTTTAGAACATTCTTCCCCTAGATAACCCAACAGAGGGTTTCTCTTCTTAAGCTCACACAAAACCTTATTCTAAGGCCTTCTTTAATATTGTAACTCATTTTTTCTCCCATTACTCTCTAACCCCTCTCTTTTCTTAATTCTTGCCCATTGTATGTACCTGATATCCTCTGTGTTGTTGTTAGGTGCTGTCAAGTCAGGTCTGACTCATGATGACCCTATACACAACAGAATGAAACACCCCTGGCACTATCATCTGTATACTTCTTTAATATATTATCTGTCTCTCCACAATAGCATGTAACCTTTCAAGTCAGTGATTTGTATTTTGTTTTCCTCACATCTCAGCTTTATCACTTATGTTTAGCACATTAAAGCTCCTTAAGATGGGATAGGGGTATAGTTCATTGGTGTAGCATGGACTTAGAATGCATGAGGCCCTGGATTCAGTTCCTAATATATGTGGGCATGCACACACATACACATACACACACACACCCAAAACACAATGAATGAATAAATTCTTTTCATAGATTTGAAGAGGAGGTGTGGCTATATCCCAAAGGAATATTTTTTCCACAAACTTCTCTACTCTCACTTTCCTTGGCACTGAAAAATAAAGTCTTCTTATGTATCTGTCATGATTTGGACATTGCATTTGGTTTTATTTTAATTATTCTTAGTTTATAATTTTTGTGCCCATAGTACTCTCCTTTTAAATAACACTCTACTGATTTATTTGTGGATATTTGTGTTTTATAATCTTGGTCTGCTCTGGAAGATTATTTTAATTAATAAGGCTTTGAAGAGTAGTTAGCTTAATACCATTTTGCCAGAGATGATAACAACTTGCTTTTAGGCACTGTTTAATAAATGCTGGCTGATAATTTTAGATTCTATTCTGTTTATTATTCTTTGGAAAAGGTAACCAAGAAAGGAGGTGAAAATTGGTAGAGAGAAGGCCCACTGGAATCTTAATAAAAAATTAATGCAGGTAGAACTAAGCCTAGACTTCCTTAAACTTCTCGCTTGAAGATCAATATGCCTCTCTCATGCTTTAGGACCTAATTCTGAGATGTGAATAAATATTTAATTATAAACATATATTATGTGTTTATTTGTCACTCTTTGGGTAAATCTGGTAGTTTGAATCAATGTTTTAGCTTTAGTTTTTGTGCTTGTAGGTAGTTTTCTGAACTAATTGTTTAATAGCTGATTTGAATGAAGGGATTAGCACTTCTTCTCTTAAAAGAATAAGAAAAGAATAAGAGAAGAATATTCTTCCCTTAAAAGAAAAGAATAAAAGAATAAGAATAACTATAGCATTCTTAAAGACTCTTTGGCAGAGTGGCATAATTCACTGAATATTAAACTTGGGGTGTAAAGGAACTTCAGGGGCTTATGTTGTCATTAGTGTTTATTGTGTGTGTATTTCATTATACATAATATGTATAATACACATATATGATTTTATCATACATTGTTGTTGTTGTTGTTAGGTGCCATCGAGTCGGTATCCGACTCATAGCGACCCTCATAGGGTTTTCAATGGCTGACTGTTTCGGGATTGCCTTGGTAGTGGATTTCCAGGTCCTTCTCCCATTTTTGCGGTGCTGGGAATTGAACTCAGGACCTCAGAGACTGCAGCACAGCACTCTACCAACTGAGCTAAATCCCAGCCCTTATCATATATAGGTGGATTTTTTTTGACAGTCACATAATCTCTATGTGCCACCTGTTCTGAAAACCTGGAAGATATAGTATTTTTATGTGTGATTTTTAAATGAAAAAAATTAAAAAATTTCAAATTCATAAAGTTGCAAAATTGAAGTGCTACTACTATACCTTGCTTTATTATTTTCCATGACTTATCAACTATGAAATGTAATAAAAGAGATTAGGAAAAAATTGAAGTTACATTTATGTACTTAGTGAACTGTTCCTGGGAAGGTAGTATCATGTGCTGACTCTGAGCATAGAGCAACTCAGAGCAAGTCAAAGACAGACAAATATAGAAAAATGAGTAACAGACCAGGTGCCATGAGTGTACTTGTAATCCTAGTGATTTAGGAGGTTGAGGTGGGAGGATTATGAATTCAAGGCCAGAGGGAGCCTGTGTAATTTAGCAAGACCCTGCTTCAAGATATACACATTTAAAAAGGGGCTGGAGGTGTAGCTCAGTGGTAGAGCACTTGCCTAGCATGTGCAAGGCCCTGGGTTCAACCTCCCCCTTGTACTGCGGGGGAAAAAAGGAAAGAAAGAAAGAGAGAAATGAATAATAAGTAGTTTATATTGAAACTGAGCTCAGTGCAACATGCCTATAATCGCAGTTACTCAGGAGGCTGAGTCAGGAAGATCATGAATTTGAGGTGAGAGGCAGCTTGTATAACTTAGCAAGACCCTGACTCAAAATAAAAATTAACTAATTAATTAAAAATGGGCTGGACGTGCAACCCAGTGGTAAAGCACCTGCAAAGTATGTACAAAGCCTTGAGTTCAACGCTCAAGTATGACACACACACACACACACACACACACACACACACACACACACACACACACAAGATTATATTGGGAAAGTAAGCAAACTTGGAAGAGATGTGATAAAGATTAAAAAAAAAAAAACTTTTCAAAATTAAGGCAAATGACAGTGATTTGCTGAAAAGCCCAGGAGGTGTTTTAATGTCTGACCTCACTGACCAGAAGGACCAGGGTGCTATACTCATTTTTTTTACCTTTCATGGATTGCCAGAGCTTACACTGAATATAGTGACAAGTGAAAGAAAGTCTACCTTACCTTAAAGCTAATTTATTTATGTTAACCATTCTGATGATGTTAGGTCTCTAGTGAAAAGAGCCTGATTCAGGTAAATAAGAAGAGAAGAGAATACTCCAAAGCAGATGTCCGTTTGCCTGAACTAAATTATAATCATCTCCCTGAACTAAGAGCCTTGGAAGGTGTAGGTATGTTTATGATGCTTTTATTTTTTTCAGCCCTTTTGTTTATATTATTTAAATTGTATATTAAATAAACTAACTGGATATTAAAAATAAAAATGTATACTAACTTTACATATTTAAGTATATAAATATTTACATATTTATTTATGTTTAATAACTACTTACTGGGGGTTAAATGTAGAATGTGAAAAACTAACAAAATGCCTTTCATTATGTTTATGGTTATTTTTGTCTAGCTCGAAATTCTAGGCTAATAAAGAAAGAGAACAAAACTCTTTCAGAATCTCGAATTCCTTCGCTGGCTGCTATTGACCTGCATGCCCCTACTATTGCGTTACATCAGGTACAGAAATATTCTTTGTAGGTGGAACTCAGATCTCTCTCAGACTTAATGTATTTTATGGGGAATTTGCTATTAAGAAATGGGTAGGTTATAGCTGGGTGTGGTGGCTCATGCCTGTAATCCTATCGACTCTGAAGGTGGAAGCAGGAGGATCATGAGTTGGAGGCCAGAGGCAGCCTGCATAATTTAGCAAGACCCTGTCTCAACATAAAAAGTAAAAATTGGGCTGGGGGTCCAGTTCAGTGGTAGAGCACTGGCAAAGTATGTGCGAGTCCCTAGGTTCAGGCCCCAAGCACTGCAAGTAGAAGAAAAACCTGAGAAGGTTTTCTGGTAGAATGTAAAATTTTGCTTGCTAACATTTGTTTCATATATTCATTGCACTCAGTACCTTGTTATATATAACATAAAAATTCCCCAACTTGCAAAAGTGCATTTTGTTTTTTTGTTTTGTTTGTTTTGAGACAGGGCCTGGAATTTGCTACGTAGCCTAGGCTGGCCTCAAACTTGATATCCTCCTTCCTTAGCCTCCCAAATGCTGGGATTACAGGTGTCGCCAGCCACACCTGGCAATAATCTACTTTTTTATGGATTGAGTGTAGTGTGTGTGTGTGTGTGTGTGTGTGTGTGTAGTGTGGCTATGGGCTATGGTCTTTATATAACAAAGTCTTTGTGCCTGTTTATAGTATTTCTCTGTACTACCCCCAAATTATCTGACTTTAAAAGAGTAAAACTCTGTAGTTGTTTTTATTCTTTCAAAAAGAATTGTCTCCTTTTTCACCAAGGCAATCCATTTCATCCATGTTAAAGATTGGCTATTTCATGTAGTTGTCTTTCACTATAATTTTGTTTAGCTCTTGAGAGTATGTGTTTCTGCTACTTTTATATCAACAACAGCCATATCATTCGGTTATTTTACATTGAGAAAATTAGAAAACTTTTAAATCTCCTAGGCCAACCATAATTACCTACAAACTTTGGGTATGGGTTCATTTTATTTTTTATTTACTTCTTCAAACAGATTTCTCACGTTTGCTCAAAGTTAGGCATCTTTTGTTTTGGTCTTTAATTATTCATCCTCATTATTAAAGTATTTTCATTTCATAGATAGCACCTGCATGTTACATCTTAATCCATGAGGATACTTTTTTCTGTTGTTACTCGTTAGTTCTGTAGAGCTCTACAAGCAAGAGGAATAGTATTGTTGAGTATCATGAATAGCTAAGGCAGTTACCCAGAGATGCTGAGGAAAGGATGTATTGCTGGTGTTTCTTTGCCTTATCATTTGTTGACAGTTGCTATAGCAACAACATTGAATCAACACTGAACAAATTCACGCTGTGTAGAGATTCATCACTGTCATGGATTTCACATTTGGGAGCTACAGTGTCTCAGTAAATTCCTTGTATGCTTCTAAAATTAAATTCCATGTGGATTTTAAAGTTACAGGATTTTTTACTTGTTTGTTGTGGTACACTATTGTTCAAAACAATTTCAGGGTTAACATAAGCAAGTCTAGTTTCATGCAGTGCAAGAAAATACTTGGCTGCCTTCACATTTCTTAAGTATTTTTATTTATTTTGTTTTTGAGACAGGGTCATGCTATGTAGCCCAGGCTGGCCTTGAACTTGCTGTGTAATCCAAGCTAGCCTAGAATTTGTAGTCCTCCTGTGACAGCCTCCTGAGTGCTGGAATCACAGGCATGTGCCACCATGCCTGGCCACTATTCTAATTTCTTTATATTTATAAATTGATTCTGTATTGTAACTTTCAATTTACTTCTTTAATTTCTAGCTGTATTTAAGATACAATAAAAAAGAGAAGTGTGGCAAATTATACAAATTAACACTAAAGTAGCATGAGTTTATGGGTAGAGAATCTGAATGGAAAGAGAAACAGAAGGCTGAAAGCAAAAGGCCTTCTGTCAGAAGCTGTGACTTGCCTTGCCTTCTTCCTTTATAGTATTAACTAATGCGTGGAGCTACATTTTGCTTCTCTAACAAACAAAAAATTTCATACTCATAGGAGTCTGTTATTAGTGCCTTCTGGAGCAATCTGTAAGGTTGTTGTTGTTGTTGTTAGGTGCCTTCAAGTCGGTATCCAACTCATAGCGACTCTATGAACAACAGGTGAAGCACTATTAGCAGTGCTTCTCTGCTATTCATAGGGTTTTCAATGGCAGATTGATTTTTGGAAGTGGGTTGCCAGGTCCTTCTCCCAATCTGTAAGGTAGGTTTGTGTAAATCAAGTGTTGAATAGCCCATGGAATCTGTCTTCATTCACTCCCTACACACACATTATAATTTATGTAAAGTCATAGCTACACACTTGTTGTTGTTGTTGTTAGGTGCCGTCGAGTTGGTACCCGACTCATAGCGACCCTCATAGGGTTTTCAATGGCAGATTGTTTTGGGATTGCCTTGGGAGTGGATTGCCAGGTCCTTCTCCCATTTTTGCAGTGCTGGAAATTGAACTCGGGACCTCAGAGACTGCAGCGCAGTGCTCTACCAACTGAGCTAAATCCCAGCCAGCTACACACTTAGGGAACAGATATCCATAGGTAGTCTCCATATTAGAGGAGTTTCTTAAAGGCATTGTTCTTGTTGTTAGGTGCCATCCACTCCATGTCTGACACATAGCAACTGTATGTACAACAGATGAAACACTATTGCCGTGCTTCCCTGCTATTCATAGGATTTTTAATGGCTGGTTGTTTTTGGGGAGTGGGTTGCCGGGTCCTTCTCCCCTAGAGGCATTAGGAAACAGTAAATATGTTTAAAGGCTATACCAACTAATACAGTAAGAGTAGTATTTGGTTAGAATCAGTGTAATTGCTGGACCCACCACAAAACTAGAGTGGTACCAAGTGAATGAAAGGAAGATCAAGAATTATTAATGGATGGGGTCAACATGACTTGGTAATGAGATTGATGAGAGCAGTGGTTCTTAATCTTTGTGGCAGAGAGGAATGACCTGGAGAGATTTAAATACTGTTGTCTGGACCCTACCTTTAGAGAATCTGATTTAACTTATTTGGGGAATAGTCTGGAGGTAGCAGTGGTTTTCTTTTGGGATAAACTTTTAAATTTTGAAACAAGCTGAAACTTCCAAAAAAATATTGCGACAAACAGTACAAGGATTCAATTTTCCCCAGACTATTTGAGAGTGAGTTGCCCACCTGATATCTCATCAACCCTGAGTACTTTAGTGTGTGTTTCCTAAAAAACAAGGACAGCCTCCTACACAGCAGAAGAGAACCATCAAAATTAGAAATTAATACTGATAAAATATTGGGAGAAGGACCTGGCAGCCCACTCCTAAAACAATCAGCACTGAAAACCTTATGAATAGCAGAGAAGCACTGACATAGTGCGGGGCACGGCACAGTGTCAGGTAGTGTTTCATCTGTTGTACATAAAGTTGCTATGAGTTGGACCTGACTAGATGGCATCTAACAACAACAACAACAACAACAACAACAAAATATTATTATCAAGTCCTCTCACCCCATTCCATTTTGCCACTTAGGCCAATAATGTCCTTTAGATTGAAAGCATCCAGTGCAGATCACATGTTGCATTTAGTTGGCATGTCTTTTCAGTCTCTTTTGGCCTTAAATAGTTCTTTAATCTTTCCTTTTCTTTCATCACAATTATAGGTCAATACACAATTTTCCTTAGTTTGGGTTTGATGTTTCCTCATGAGCAAACAGATTATATACTTCTGGTAGGAAAAGCACAGAAATGATGTCTTTTTGTTCTCGTATCCTTTCATTTGGCACAGAATTTTAGTTTGTCTCATGTTGATGATGTTATTTTGATCCCTTAAATTGGTGTCTGACAATCTGATTATGAAATTACTTTTTTTCTCTTTGTAATTAAGAATTTCATGGGGAAGTACTTCAAAACTGTATATACAGTATACAGTATGTAGTTTGAATCTGGCTTCTTTCTCTCAGAAACTCCTCCACATTTTGTCAATTGCATTTTGACAAATTGCATTTGTCAATAGTGTGTTCCTTTGTATTACTGAGTAGTATTCCCTTGTATTAATATACCATCTGTTTACCCATTTTTGGGTTATTTGCAGTTTTGCTGATTAAAAATGAAGTGCAATTGACACTTATATCTACGTCTTTGCACTTTTGGTTGATAAGTACCCAGGAGTGGGTTTGCTGTGTTGTGTGTTAAGCCTATGTTTAACTTTGTAAGAAACTATCACACTTTTCCAGAGTGACTGTAATTTTTTGCAATTCAACCAGCAGGGCATAAAAATTTCAAGTGTTTCTCATTCTCATCAGTACTTGGTATTGTTAATTTGATTTAAGCTGTTCAAATAGGTGTATAGTGGCATCTCATTGAAGTTTTAATTTGTATAAACTTTCTTAAGGAGAATCTTTTCATGTTCTCATTTTATATGAAATATCTGTGTATCTTTTTTGATAAAATGTCTGCTCAAATCTTTTACTCATACTTTATAGATTGTTTTCATATCATTGAGTCATTATATATGTGTGTGTGTATACACACACACACACGCACAGACACACACACACACATATATATATATATATACACATATATGTATATATTTTAAATTAATTTTTTTTGTGTGTTACTTAGGGATTTGACCCGGGGTTTTGCACAGACTCTGCAAGTGCTGTACCACTAGGCTGCTCCCTCAGCTCATTTTTTAATTTTTCTTTTTCTTTTTTTGTGGTACTGGGGGTTGAACCCAGGGCCTTGAGCTTGCATGCTTTGCAAGTCCTAGACCACTGAGCTGCACCCCAGGTCATTTTTTTACTTTTTGAGACAGGATCTTGCTAAGTTTTGCAGACTGCCTCTGGCCTCAAGCTTGCGATCCTCCTGCCTCTGCCTCCCGAGCCACTGGGATCACAGGCATGCACCACTGTACCTGGCTTATTTCTTAAATTTTTTGTTTTGAGTGAAGGTCTTGTTGAGTTACACAAGCTGCCTCTGGCCTTGAACTCATAATCCTCCTGCCTCTGCCTCCCAAGTCATTGGGATTACAGGCATGTGTCACCATGCCTGGCTGAAGTCATTATATATTTTGATACCCAAATTATTACTTATTTTTATAGTGGGATTCTCTTCAAGGTAGCTGCTGTGTCCTTTTGACATGTTGCCATCATTCTCTCAGCAATTCCTTGCTGTGTGGTGCAGCAGATGATGCAGATTGATCAGTACTTTCTCTATCCCAGCACTAGTTGTTTCTCCAAGGATCTTCAGTTTGTTTTAGGAGATAGTCATGTTTAGAAGCCAAGATCTGGCTCTAGGTTTGTTCATTTCTTTGGATAAATCATTGCTCCAATGCCTTCTCAGTGGACGGTGACATATGTACACATTTGCATGTACATACACACTTTTAGTATGTATTTCTGTTTATCTATGCTTATTAAAATCTATATGTTGTTGTTGTTGTTGTTGTTGGGTGCCATCAAGTCGGTCTGACTCATAGTGACCCTATGTACAACAGAAGGAAACACTCTACGACACTGTGTCATGCCTGGCACTATGTTAGTGCTTTTCTGCTATTCACAGAGTTTTTGATGGCAGATTGTTTTTGGAGTGGATTGCCAGGTCCTTTTCCCTAACCTGCCTAGCCTACAGCACCTGGTATTCCCAGGTGGTCTCCTATTAAGGACTAACTAGGCCAACCCTGCTTAGTTTCTGAGATCAGGTCGGATCAGATGCTAGGGTGCTGTGGCTGCAGACTGAAATCTATATGTTGTTGTTGTTGTTGTTGTTAGGTGCCCTTGAGTTGGTATCTGACTCATAGTGACCCTCATAGGGTTTTCATTGTCTGACTGTTTCGAGATTGCCTTGGGAGTGGTTTGCCACGTCCTTCTCCCATTTTTCTGGTGCTGTGAATTGAACTCGAGACCTCAGAGACTGCAGCGCAGCACTCTACCAACTGAGCTAAATCCCAGTCTGAAATCTATATAGGAACATCTAATTCTAATCCAATAGTAGAGTTTGTTCTGGCTTTTCCCCCCCTTCTTTGACAGTGGAAGACTTAGCTGCAAGTTATCCCATAGATAATTTGTTACATTTCCTTCTTTGATTAATTCCTTTGTGGACATTTAAACTCTTATTACTGCTCCTGTAATTTCCTTTTTTTTTTAAAGATGTCTTTGTCTTAATATTAAATTTTTTGCTAGCCTCATATAACAAGTTCAGCAGTGATCTTTCTTTCTTTATTTCTAGATAAGGTTTTGTAAGTTGGTGTTGCTTATTTCTTGAATGTTTGATAGAAATCTCCAGTGAAGCCATTTATCTCAGGGCTGTTATTTTCGGGAAAGCTTTGGATAACAAACTCAATTTCTTTAGTATATGTAGTGCTGTTCAGGTTGTCTGTTTCTTCCTGTGTCTCTTTTGGCAGGATGCATTTCTCAAGATTCTTCATCATGTCATCCAAGGTTTTTAATTTGTTGGTATAAAGTCATTTATAGCATTCTCTTATTGTGCTTTTACTGTCTATAACCTGTGATGATTATACCCTATTTTAATTTTATTATGTTTACTCTCTCTCTCTTTTTGATCATTCCAGCTATGAGATTGAAAATTTTAATTTTTTTTTTGTGTGTGTGTTTTTAAGAAAATTGAACTTTTGGCATTGCTATTTTCCTGTGTTATCTGTCAGTTTTCTATTTTGTTAATCTCTCGTCTTTCTTATTTTTCCATCTTTACTTTGAATTTATTCTGCTCTATTTTTCTAGCTTTTAAGGGAACTCATCCCTTGCTCACTGATTTTTAGATTTTTTTTTGTAATATAATCATGTAATGCTATATATTTTCCTCTAAGCACTGCATTAGCTTCCTCCCATACATTTTGAAATGTTGTATTTTCTTTATTATTCCAAACAAGTTTTATATTTTCCTTGTAATTTCTTCTTTGACTCATGAATTATATAGAAATATGTTGTTTAATAGCCACATCTTTGGGGTTTGTCTAGATACATTATTATTGGTTGATTTATGGTCAGAACATACTCTGTGATTTTGATTCTTTTAGTTTCATTAAGACACATTTTATGGTCCAGCATATAGTTTACTTTGAAGAATGACCCTCTTTCCTTGAAAGAATATATATTCTTCTACTATTGAATGAATTAGTCTATAAATATGAAATTTGATCAAGGTGGTCAATAGTATTATTTGGCTCTTCTGTGTCCTTCATTTTGTTTATTTGTCTAGGTCTGTCAGTTCTTGAAATAGTGCTGTATGTACCTTTTATTATTGTTGTGGAATTATCTGTTTCTCCCTTATATCTGTTTATTTTTGCTTCATGTAATAAATCTCTTTTGTCACATGCACATCTATACTTTTGACTTCTTGATGTGTTGTATCTTTTATCCTTATGAAATCTCTGTCTTTATCTCCAATAGTGCTCTATGCCTTGAAGTCTATTTTACCTGAGATTAAAGTAGCCATTCCAACATATTTGTTTGCATGGTAAATCCTTTTTTTTTTTTTAAACCTTAATTTACTTCCAGTCTATCTTATATTTTAAGGTTAAAATGTTTCTTTTGCAGTAGGGTCTTTCCTTAGTATTCATTTTGTCAATCTCTCCCATTTAATTGGAATAGATGTTAGTTTTCTGTATCTGCTAGCACATTACTGCATTTAAAACAATATTTATTTATTATCTCATAGTTTCCATGGGTCAGAAAGCCTAGGCAGAGCCACTTCTCTGATTTCTACAGGTCAAAATTAAGGTGACAGCAGGGCTACATTTCTTTCCAGAAGCTTTAAGAGAGAATTTGTTTCCAGACTGATTTGGGTTGTTGAGAGAATTCAGTTCCATATGGTGGTATGGCTGAGATCTTATTTCGTAGCTGGCTGCCATCGGAGGGTGATTTTCATCTTCTAGACGCCACCCACATTCCTTAGCCAATGGCTCACTTTCTCCGTCTTCAGATTTGTACACCTTGGTCAAATTCTGTTTACCCTTTCCGTCTGTCTGCGTTCTCTGCCTCATCTCTCTGACTCAGCCTCTATTAAGTGCTTACATGATTACATTGGGCCTACTAGGATAATGTTTCTATTTTAAGGTTAGCTGATTAATAACATTAATTCCATGTGCAAAGTCCCTCCAGAGCAGTGTCAAAATTAGTCTGATTAAACACAGACAGGAATATTAAGGGCAAATCTTTACAATTCTGCTGACCACAAAATGTTTAGACCATTAATATATAATATATGAGATAAAATCATGTGAATATATTCCCTTCCTTTCAATCTGAACTTTACGTGAGAGCCGTGTGGCATCTGATCCTGTCAGATCTTGGAAGCTAAGCAGGGTCAGGCCTGGTTAGTACTTGGATGGGAGACCACCAGGGAACACTATGTGCTGTGGGCTTGGGAGACAGACCCGGCAACCCACTCCCAAAACTCAATCTGCCATTGAAAACCCAGCAGAGAAGCACTGACAATAGTGTTTCGCTTGTTGTATACAGGGTGGCTGTGAGTCAGATACCAACTCGACAGCACCTAACAACAATTATATTTATTACATTTATATATATTGAAAACTTCACTCACTATGTTATACTTTTTCTTTAAACAGTTATGAATGTTTAAGCAATGTATAAGAAAAATGTCTTTATATTTATCTAGCTGTTCCACTAGGGATTTTTTATGTTTTGTAATGAGTAAGAGAGATTATTTTTAGTCAGAGGTATCTTTATTTTTTTATTTTTAATTATTGTTTTGTATTGATTTGATTTTAGAGACAGAGTCTTGCTATGTAGCCCAGGGTGGCTTTGAACTCAAGATCCTCCTGTCTCAACCTCTTCAGTGCTGGGATTGTAGATGTGCACCTTCACACCTGGCTCAAAAGTATCTTTTAACATATGTATAAGCTGATGAGACAAAGAATATCCTCCTACTTCATCCTTTTCCATGCAAGCAACTTGAGCTATAAGTAGTTAATTCAAACATCTGACATTTTGTTTTTACTTCTGTTGTTTGGATTTGTTTTTCAATGCTAGGGAGTTCAACCCAGGGCCTTGGGTATGCTAGGCAAGTATTCTAATACTGAACTGAAACTCCAAGCCTCTTTAAATTTTCTTTCTTTAATTTTGAGACAGGGTCTCACTAAGTTGCACAGGCTGCCTCTGGCCTTGAACTAGGAATATAGGTGTGTTTCACATCTGTTCAAATATATCAGATGCACAGAATTAGAATTTTTAGGAAGTAAGACTTTTGTAATTACTGAGAAACTGTAATGCTTGATTATTAATTTATAGGTATCCGGATCTCCCTCGTCAGATGATTCAGCGGCAGATTTGCCTCGGATGGAACACCAGCACTGAGAATCATTTTCATTCTGAACAGGGTAGGTCTGATTTCTCATATTTAAATCCATGTAATATTTTACAAGAAATATTTTGTGGCTTGTTGCAGAAATTTTTTAGCTGGAATAATCTCTGATGATTCCATGAAAATTCCTAACAGAGTTGTACCACTTAGACAACCAGAAGTAGCCAGGCATGGTGGAGCATGCTTGTTATCCCAGCACTCAGGAGGCTGAGGCAGGAGGATCCCAAGTATGAGACCAGCTTGGGCTACCTTGTTGTTGTTGTTGTTAGGTGCCGTCGAGTCGGTATCCGACTCGACGGCACCTAACAACAACTGGGCTACTTAGAGAGACCCTCTTTCAAAAAAACCAAAACAATCCCCTAAAAGCAAGCAAACAAACAGGTAAAACCCCCAGAAAACCAGAAGTAGCATTTACCTGTCAGATGAAATCCTTTTTCATAGAATTTCTATCTCTTGCTTTTAAACTAGTCTGCATTTTATTGAATACAGTAATGTGAATTTAGGGTGGCAAGTGCTCCAGAAGGATACATACTTATCTCCCTTACCAGTCTTTTGCCCTGTGGACTTATAAAGCAAGATAGATTCAATGATTATTCAGCAACCTCTTTCTCGATAAAGAGGGTTGTTGTTGTTGTTAGGTGCTATCGAGTCGGTATCCCACTTGTGGAGACCCTCTGTACAACAGGGGAAACACTATTGTCAGTGCTTCTCTGCTGTTCATAGGGTTTTCAATGGCAGATTGATTTTAGGAAGTGGGTTGCCAGGTCCATCTCCCAACAATAAAGAGGGATCAATGCTATATTAAATGATTGCCTTGCTTTTAAAGATAACTATTAGTACTGAAAACTCCCAAACCAAAATCAGACCCTTTAAAATAACTTGCTGTGTGACCTTAAGCAAATCATTCAGTGCTTGATATCTCATTAACTCTCTGTAAAATATAATGGTAATAAAAATCCAATGTTCTCATAATTGCATTGTTGGAATTAATCTTTTAATCTGTGAAAAGCATTTTGAACATCTGTGACATCAAAGGTGAATTTACTGAAAAGTGAACAAAGCTTAAATTTTGATCACTCATTTACACAGGTCCTTCCAAGGACCAGAGAGA
Organism: Pedetes capensis; assembly: GCA_007922755.1. Classification (NCBI taxonomy): domain Eukaryota; kingdom Metazoa; phylum Chordata; class Mammalia; order Rodentia; family Pedetidae; genus Pedetes; species Pedetes capensis. The sequence continues at coordinate 170,330 of VMDO01000490.1, forward strand.
GAACTTTGCAAGGCATTCATTTGAGGTAGTTCATGTGAGCTATGAATAGCTAATTCATATAAACTGTACTAACCACAGGCCCTATAAAACTTGGATCTGTTTTGGTAAAATCAGTCATTGTTTGCATAGGAGGAGACTAAGTGCTACACCTGATAGTTTGGATTGGCAATTATCCTAAAGCTTGTCTTTAAAATCTTGTTTTAAATACATATAACCCTAAATGTCCTTGGACTATGTTGCTGTTAGGTGCCATCGAGTCGGTATCCGACTCATAGCGACCCTCATAGGGCTTTCAATGGCTGACTGCTTTGGGATTGCCTTGGGAGTGGATTGCCAGGCCCTTCTCCCATTTTTGCGGTGCTGGGAGTTGAACTCGGGACCTCAGAGACTGCAGCACAGCGCTGTACCCACTGAGCTAAATCCCAGCCCGGACTATGTAGTATGCACTAATATTATCAACATGTACAGTGTGAGAAAGCAAGTGACATAGAAGTCAATTTCTGGAAAGATTTTATGGAAAATGTTAGGTGGTATTTCCTTCTGTGCTTTTAGATGCTGCTCCAACACTTGAAATCATGTCGTCTTGCAACAAGAATGCTGATATCCTAGAAGGAGAGATCCCTGGTTTTGATTGTTTCCTTCTGAACTGCCTGCATGTACTAAGAAAAGTTTTGTAGGAGAATGACAAAGACTTCCAGATATTTCAAAGGAAGATTGAACTGTTATGCCATTACCTTTCTAATCTATTGATGTTATTTCAAGATATATCCCATGAAAGAATAGTGATATGGTTCTTGTTACATGAATGTATATTTGCCCTTAGTAGATTGTGTATTTAAAGTTACCTGATATTAAAAGTGAGTACAAAAAGGAGAGAAAAACATTATAAAAGATAATGTTATTCATGCATTGACTTTTGTATGTTATCTATATAAATGTTTGCAGTTAAAGAGAAATTTTTAAAAAAGAGGATCCATAAGAGAAAAATATTTCCTTTACCTTAACTATAAAAACACACTTTAAAAGCTTGTATGTAGGCATTATGGTGATATGTAACTACTGTTGATGGATAGATGTGAATCTTTGGTTTCTGTGATTATTGTTGATTTTCAATCAGTATACTGTGGGAATCTGGTCTCTCTGCTGGTCTTCTAAGAACCACACTAAAGCAAAGCTGGAGACAAACCTTTTATTTCTAATGACTTAGATCAACTCTGACATTGGATAGTCCTCTGTATTATAAAATTTTGGTGTTAATGTTCCTATATGAAAGAAGGTAGTAGGAATAAGAGTGGAGAATGAAAATTTTTAGGTATATCTTGGAGTTGAATAATTTGCTTCTTATTGATAAAAGAAGTATACATACAAAATCAGAGATGGGAAGCAGGGCTACTCATTATTCCAGCTGGTCACTCTTCTTTGGGCAAATTGCTACTGAATTATCTAGGTGAAGAGGCTTTGGGGAAAGAATATCTGTTATTATAGACTTCACTTTTGTCCACTGGTAGTTTGAGGGTGAAAATGGACAGAACCCAGAGAAGTTTCTGTCTCCTTATTACCTCAAACACTTAGGACTTTCCAAAAGTGTTTCACTAAGTTGTAAAATCATTTATCCACTTTCCTCATGTGCTTTCTAATGCTCAAGTCCACAACTTTTTAGGTGGGAGGGTTAGATCAGTTTGGCTTCAGGTTCTTGGTTTCTGGGTTTCCAGCCGTGTTCTGCATTTATTAATTTAGAGAACAGTTGTTAAGGGGACCAGAATTTGTGCAGGTTTGTTGCCTTAGCCAGTTAAAAATCTGTTTCCCCCAAAAGCCATTGACTAGAACCCAGCCCAAGAGTTTAACTAAAATTCTTCTATATTACTCTGAGGAGATTAATATTGAACTTCTGACCTCAGATACTTGGACCTCAAAAGAAGGAAGCAAAACATAGGATTCCAAAATATAAGTCTATAGGTGATAGTTAAATTAAAATTGGGTTTTGAGTTTAGAACTATTTTTAACCCCTGACCAGGGTTTGACTAGATTAATAAGGCTAAAGTGCTGAAAAAGAGAGACTATAATGGCATTAATAGGCTTCATATTAAAATATAATTTTGCTTTTACTTTGAAAAATATTACCAACAGGTTTTATAACATAGAAAGCAGGCAAAACTTAAAGGCAAGTGGTAACCCAACTTATTTCAATACTATTTTTATGTAAAGGAAGGTCAGTGTGAAAATATTAGCTTAGTGTCTGAGGGTCTAGGATCAGTACTTGCATTTGGTATCTTTTGCCTAGTAAGGTACCTAGTTACTTTAGAATTAAGGAACTAAAAATTATTTACTTATGTCCATATTGAGTCTTGAGGATCATATTTGGTTAGAACCTTAGCAAAACTACTAAAAAGGATTTTGCAAATTGGGGATATAGATACTGAACCAAAATACCTTTTTTCAGCTTATGGTCATTTAGTCTCTCTTTAGGGATACAGTTTAGTCATATGCTAATATGAAATATGTATATGTACTAGTGGGGGACAATGGGCTTGCTGTGTATATGTATGTTTTAAAATTAATAAATGTTATCTTATTAGCTCCATAAATGGCTTTAATTTAGATTTATTTAATTAAGAGACTACAAACACCACTGTAGGTATTTAATAAATAAATTTGAAATAATCTGTGAATTCTTTATTTTTTTCGAAACTTTGGATATAGGGCTGGCAAGTTAATTTTCTTATACACCTGGTAATACAAGTTGTTGTTGTTGTTGTTAGGTGCCATCGAGTCGGTGTCCGACTCATTGCGACCCTCATAGGGTTTTCAATGGCTGACTATATCGGAATTGCCTTGGAAGTGGATTGCCAGGTCCTTCTCCCATTTTTACAGTGCTGGGAATTGAACTCAGGACCTCAGAGACTGCAGCACTGTGCTCTACCAACTGAGCTAAATCCGAGCCCCTGGTAATACAAGTTGTTGTTGTTGTTGTTAGGTGCTGTCGAAGTCAGTTCCGACTCATAGCGACCCTCATTGGGTTTTCAATGGCAGACTGTTTTGGGATTGCCTTGGGAGTGGATTGCCAGGTCCTTCTCCCGGTAATACAAGTAGCGTAGTGATAAAATGACATGTCTCACAAAGACCACTTGGCAAAAGTGTGATAGACCCAGGCTTTTTGTGTGTTCTTATGTGGCTCTCATTTTTAATTCTTTTGTCTTAGTTGTGTTACAATACAAGGCTGGATCTGTACTAAGCTGTGAGTCACACTAGAGTGGAAAGTGTGGTTGACTTGTTTTCTTAAGTCCTCTGCTATATAACCAAACCTCTGACACTGAATTAGAGAACCACCAGAGCACTCTTTGGAAGGCTTAGGCTAGTCTTAGTGAACTGGACTAAATGAGTTTTTCTCTATTGTTTTGTGTTAAGTATGTTTACATTAGAAAGGAGCCTTACCACTCTTCTATTTGCATAAAAATTATATTCTCACATTGCTTTCTAATGGGTCTTAGTTTTTTCTCCCAATAGCTTCAAACATGAAATAACTTGGAAGTGTAATTGACATATACCACGTTTGTTTCTTACTGTGCCCTTCTGCCTTACTGCAGATCTTAGCACCACCACTTGTGAGTACCTGGTGAGCTAGAGGTTTGTGTTTGTGTCATTTGTGGGTAGCTAATGTTGAATGTGTTACACACTGAGAAATTTTCTTTCTTTTTTTTTTTTTTTGCGGTACTGGGGGTTGAACCCAGGGCCTCGCGCCTGCATGCTCTGCAAGTGCTGGACCACTGAGCTGCACCTCAGCCCATTTTTTTTTTACTTTTTGAGGCAGGGTCTCGATAAATTACGCAGACTGCCTCTGGTCTCGAACTTGCGATCCTTCTGCTTCCGCCTCCCGAGCCGCTGGGATTACAGGCGTGCGCCACCACGCCCGGCCCCGAGAAATTTTCTTTAAAACAAAACCCACACACAAAATATTTTCTTTTGTTTTCAGTAAAAATTTATCCTCCCCTTCCATAGTACGTTGTTCTTGTTGTTAGGTGCTGTCAAATCATGTCCGGCTCATAGTGACCCTAGGGTTTTCACTGGCTGATTGTTTTCAGGATTGCTTTGGAAGTGGATTGCCACATTCTTCTCCTGTTTTTTTGCCATGCTGGGGATTGAACTGAGGTCCTCAGAGACAAGAGAGCAGCACTCTATTAAACAGCTAAACTGCAGCCACCCCTTGCATTATATAGCATTGTTTAATTTTTTAATAATTTACTTTGGCACACTGAGTCATTTCCTGTAGAAGTGAGGAAGGTTTCAGTAAAATTTTGGAAAATGTTTTAGGAATTAACGTGAAAAAGAATTGGGGAAATTAAAACAAAATATTTAAATTCAGCATGTTTTTCTATTCCTAGACTAGGATGGTACCTCCTGTTAGGAGAACAAGCAAGAACAATTTCTGACATCATTGCCTCTGAATTTTCAGTGTCTTTAAACATTAGGACCCACACCTTATCATTCTATTTCTGTTCCACATTGTCTAGTACAGTGATTTGTATGTGAAAACAACGATGATAACTGCAAGCAAGAATGCTGTTCATGTTTTACGCAGAAGGTAATAGGTTTGGAAAGTTGAAAGAATTTACTTAGTATCATTTAATAAATGAGAAAGCCATGAGTGTTTGTTAATATAAATATATGACCATGATTAGATCTGGAATTTAGAAAATAAAAAATTTCTTTTGATAACATAAATTTTGGGAGCTTAGACTCCCGGTGTTATATGCTTCCTCATTCATTTCCAAAGGAAGAAGTGAGGAGTTTCCTCAACCATTAAATAAAACTTCACTCTTCATTGAGCCTAATTTGGATATTGCTCACCCCTGAAGCAATCATTATAGCTAGGGAAATGGCACACACTTGTCGTGGACCTCTGAGTGCTGTTAAATTCCCTTGCCTGAATTAAACAGAGTGGAAGGAAGTTGCATTATGCTGATTCCTTGATGCCAGTAGTAGCCTATCCATGGAACCACATGGCTTCTACAAAGCAGTAGAGGCATGGAATTTGGATGCTGGAGAAATACTCTTAGTGTTCATCAGAGATATACATTTTGAAGCTGCAAAGGATGGGCTTCATTTTAGATTTTGATTGAGTCTACCAAATTTGTCCTCCAAAAAGGCTGTACCGATTTATATTCTCATGAATATATATGAGAAAATCTATTTTCTTACACTACATTTTTCCAGTTTGAAGGGTGAAAATAATCTTGCTTTGATTTACACTTCTTGATTTTTGCTGATGTTACATATATTTTCACACACTTTTTATATAGTTGTTGACTATTTGTGAATTCCTTCTGTGAATAAAAGATATTAAAGATCTTGAAAAAAATGAACTCAGATTTTATCTTGAATATTGGAAATTTTCCTTTCTAGATGTTTTTCCTACCCCTGAAAACAAAGACAAACATTAGATTCAGATAATATGAATATATTTGTTGTTAGATGCTGTCAAGTCAGGTCTGACTCATGGCGACCCTCATGGGGTTTTCAATGCTTGTTGTTTCAGGATTGATTCAGGTGTGGATTGCCACATCCTTCTACCATTTTTGTGGTGCTGAGGATTGAAACCACATGCTCAGAGAGTGCAGTGCGGCACTCTACCAACTGAACTGAACCTCATCCCCAATATGAGTATACATTGTTGTTGTTAGGTGCCATCGAGTCAGTATCCGACTCATAGCAACCCTCATAGGGTCTTCAATGACTGACTGTTTTGGGATTGCCTTGGGAGTGGATTGCCAGGTCCTTCTCCCATTTTTTGCGGTGCTGGGAGTTGAACTCGGGACCTTAGAGACTGCAGCGCAGCGCTCTACCAACTGAGCTAAATCCCAGCCCCATGAGTGTATATATAGGTAATATAAATATATTCAAAACATTCTGGCTTAAAAATTATTTCATATTGGGAAATGAAACCCATCCAGAAGAGTGTATTTTAAATCGACGCCTGTCTTATGTAAGGTGGTCATGTCCCATTTCTTCAACTGGGTCTTGTGGGGAAATAAGCCAATGGGATATAAGCTCTTCTCCTCCTAGGGTAGAGGAGTGAAGAAGTCAGTCTGCTTGAATAAAAATCTGAGGAGAGTTATGAAAGAACTGAGTTCTGATGTTGCCGCAATTGGCCTTTCACACATTGCACTACTCCAACCTTTTGGCTTCCTTGGATTGCATCAAATAAAGAGGAATTGTCTTGGGCCACACATAAATTACATAATATAGTTAGTGCATATATATCATAAGGGGGGGTCATAAAGAAAATAAATGCTAATAAACACATGTAATTAAAAGATTTTGTGAGGCTCCATTACTAGCTGCCTTGGACACGGGTTGGACATGTCATTACTCCCTGGACTCTGCCCAGGACTGCCCAGGCTGCCAAGCCATAGTCCAGGAAATGGCAGTAAAGTCCCACTAACCATAAGCCACATCCATCCCAAAGGAGGAAAATGGTAAAATTTGTGATGAATTTTACCTGAGGATGATTATCTGTTCTTTTTTGTCCATGCATCCAATAGTCTTATTTTTCCATTGTTTAAGGGCATAGTGTGAGTAAGGAGGGTTTAATCTATTGGAAACATAGGGGTGGCCAGGGAGAATTTAGTAGATTAGGCATCAAGAGGTACCACCAGTGGAATGGCACTCCCGTGTGGACACTGTAAAGACACTTTCCTCATACAGGCTCCTAGGGGTTTATGAAGCACATTGGGAGCAGAAGAGGCCCAAGACACGTGGCTTCCTTGCAAGTCTCTACATCAGGGCTCCCTTATTGTTGGGAGGTGGTTGCTGACTCAAAGGTCAGCAAGGCAGAGCCCGTGGCTAGTTGGGAACATACAGCTGATGGGGAAGAGCTGTAGATTTCACTGAGAATTCTAAGTAAAAGATAAAGAGGTTGTAGAATTATGAAAGTCAATCTGCCTCACAAAATGGAACTGAACAGATGAATAAATGCAGACTGGCGGGAAGGTTAACCAGGACACTTCTGAGAGGACCAATCTAATAAGGGCTCTGAACGTCTTTGGAATTAATTAGAAAGGTGTTTTTCAAGTGTGATATCTAAGTAAATGGCAAAATGTAAGTCAATCCTCATAATGAGTGGAAATTTGAAAATTAGTCCACACGAGCCCTGGCTTTCTTCCTTGATTATGTTAGTGTGCATGGTTCAGGCCCAGACATATCTCCAACCTTAGTAGCAGTTAGCTAATATATGTCAGTCCATTGAAAGTCTCAAATTGAAAAGTACAGAGCATATTTTTTTAATGGGAAATAAGCCATCCATTTTGTGTTTAAAATTGAAGCCCTGAATATAACTTTCAACATAGTGATTTGAAAAGAAAATCACCAAATAAAACTGAAGAGGGGCTATGGAAGAAGAGAAATGTATTGGCTATATGGAAACTGAAGACTTTAAAACACATTTTGAAGTTGGGCATGGAGGCACATGCCTGTAATCCCAGTGATTTGGGAGGTAGAGGCAGGAGAATTATGAGTTCAGGGCCACAGGCAGCCTGGGTAATTTAGCAAGACTCTGACTCAAAATAAAAAATGATGGAGCACTTGCAAACTATGTGTGAGGCTCTGGGTTCAACTCTTATGTACCACAATAAATAAGTAAAAATAAAAATAAAACATATTTTGAAAGCTAGTTGTGGTGGAACACAGTTTAAACAAACTTTTATTGCTATGACTGCATGAAATCTACCTTTATCTTGAGAGAAAATGGGCATCTAATTCTCTAAGTGAAGGAGATTGTGAAAGATATTTCCAAAGAAGTTAGTTTATTATGGGGCCAGGTGTGGTGATGCATGCCTGTAATCCCTGAGGCTTGGGAGGGGAGGCTTGAGGATCGCAAGTTTGAGACCAGAGGCAGTCTGCGAAATTTAGCGAGACCCTGTTTCAAAAAAAGTAAAAAAAATGGGCTGGGAGTACAGCTCAGTGGTTCAGCACTTGCAAAGCATACAAGCGTGAGGCCCTAGGTTCAACCCCGAGTACCACCAAAAAAAAAAAAAAAGTTTATTATGTACAGGACATGCAATGAAACCTTCCATTTAAAACATAAACCAGGAAGCAGGTAAACTTTGTAAAAAATCAGTTTCCTTGTGCCTATTGAACAGATATTTGAAGAGTAGCAGTTTAAAGAGCCATCTTACATAATTAGCCTTCCCAAGAAACCTGTACGTTTTTGTTTTCCAGTGCTGGAAATGGAAACCAGGGCCTCTGGCATGCTAGGGAAGTGCTCATCTGCTGATTTACATCTCAGCTGAAGCCTGTGTTTCTTGACCTGCCATTGGAGCAGGATTTTAAGAAGATGATTAGACCCAGGTTATTTTTTTTTAAAGTAATAGATGCTGTTAATAAAAGTCCTGAAAAGTTCCAAAAGTATGTGTAAATTAAATACAGGGTTATCTGTTTCTGCTTGCCATTCTAACCTATTCTCCAACAAACTATTGAAAGAAAGAAATTGTATCTGTGGTGAAACAAAGAAAGATTTACATTAAAATTCCTGAAATGAGGTTGAAAACATGCACCCTAGCCAGTAATTATCTCATTTAGGAAGGATGTGTATACCTTTTCTTTCTTTCAGCAGAAGTTGGTGGGGTTTTTTTGTTTGTTTGTTTTTTGGCTTTGTTTGTTTGTTTGTTTATGGTACTAGGGTGCTGAACTCAAGGTTTTGCACATACTTTGCAAGTGCTTTACCATTGAGTTGCAGCCTCAGCCCCTTTAAAAATTTTTTATCTTGAGACAGTTTTGCTAAGTTACACTGGCCACCTCTGGCCTTGAACTTGCGATCCTCCCGCATCAGCCTCCGGATCTTCTGGGATTATAGATATGCATTACTGTACCCAGTGCTGCTTTTGGTTGTCATTTTCCTGAGTGAAGACTTTCTTGGTACTTTCCTTGATAATGTGTGAATTGACTTGGAAGCAAATAAGATTGGATATCAGGAGGTTTAAATATTTACTTATTTAACAAATTTTGAGTCCCTACCATGGCAGACCTTGTTCTAAGTCCTGAGGATGGAGAAATGAACAAAACAGACAGAAACCTCTGCAAATAATACATAAGATAATTAAGAACACGTATGGATGCTTGAATATGGATCATGTTAGGAATAAAAATAAAGTTGGGAGCAGGGAGAAGAAGTGAGCCCGTGAGTCCATATCTTGCTAGGGTGGGCAGGGAACTGAGAGGTGGCACTTTCTGAACATCCTGAAGGAAGTGAGGGAGAGGAGCCATGTAGATATCTGGGGGGAGAGCATTTCAGAGAGGCCAGCAAGAGACTGCATAGAAGGAAGTATGCTTGGTTGGTTTGAGGAACAGGCAGGAGGGTAGTGTGTCTGCAGTAGGGTGAAATGAAGTCAGAGAGGAAGGGTGTGGGGATGGGAAGAAAGTGTGGAGGCCCAGTCATGCAGGTCAACATAAATGTCCATGCCAAAATGTTTCAAATGTAATTGTTTGAGAGGGTCCCTTATGTTCAAATCATTTAACTGCTACTGTCCAATCCATGCTTACCCTAACTTTCTAATGCTGAAATTGAGAGAGCTATTTTCTGTTTGGAATGTGTGTTTACCTGTTTTTATGGTTCTCTACTAGCCAAGCCTGCAGCTGTACCATTGTGGCATCTGATCCCTTCAGATCTCAGAAGCTAAGCAGGGTCAGGCCTGGGTTAGTACTTGGATGGGAGACTACGTAGGGATACTAGGTGCTGTGGGCTGGCCAGAAGGACCTGGCAGCTCATTCCCAAAAACAATCAGCCATTGAAAACCAGAGAAGCACTGACAATGGTGCAGGGCATGGCATAGTGTCGGGAGTGTTTCCTCTGTTGTATATAATGTTGCTATGCAACTGAGTTGGACCCAACTCAACCACCGCTAATAACTATTAGCCAATTGTGTGAAGTACAGAGTTAAATTTAAAACTGTTAAAAACTTTGTAGTTTAAATTTGCCCTAGTTGGGGAAGGCAAATGCTTATTGGTACATATTAAAAAATATTCCACTTGCAGCTGTACCACTGTGGCATCCAATCCTGTCAGATCTTGGAAGCTAAGCAGGGTCGGGCCTGGTTAGTACTTGGATGGGAGACCCCCTGGGAACATCAGGGACTGTAGGCTTGGGAGAAGGACCTGGCAACCCACTCCCAAAAAATCGATCTGCCATTGAAAACCTTATGAATAACAGAGAAGCATAATAGTGTTTCATCTGCTGTATATAGGGTCACTATGAGTCTGACACTGACTTGAGGACAACTAACAACAACAATCAAAAATATTCAAGGAAATCCTGCTTAATCTATTCTTGCTAACTTCCAGTCAATAGAATATTCAAATGCTTGTTCAGTCAACAAATGCTACCATTGTCATTACCATATCATTATTGTGCATGTACTGATGTCCTTTACACTACACATTTTAAAAATTCAATTGATATATAGCTTATATAAAGTAAAGTATACATAAATCTTAAGCACATAGCATGAGAATTTTTATAAATGTATATCTGTGTAATCACCACTCAGATCCAGAAAAATAGGGACTACTTCTAATTCCTACCAGGTTCCCTCTTTCCTTTTCTGAGTCAATTACCTACCAAAAATTAACATTATTTTGATCTCTGTTATTGTGGATTAGCTTAGTCTATACTTCAGCTTCATATAAATGAAATCTTACCATATGTATTTTGGCTTCTTTCATTCAATATGAAATTTGTGAGATTTGTGAGATTCATCTTTATGTGTGTAGCAGCAATCCGTTGTTTATCACTCCTGTGTGGTATTCCAATGCAGGACACAAAAACAATTCCATTGTTGATGGACATTTAAATGTAGTGTTTTCAGTTTAGAGCTGTTTCATGACCCATCAGTAGTTTTACTTGGTGCTGACCCCAAGATTTGCTGAGATCATAGAATTGATTACCCCATAGATTGCTTTAGTATATCTACTCTTTTCTACTTCCCATCCTTGCTCTGTTTCTCTCTCTGTGTTTAGAACAAACCTGGAGCTTCCTATAGGAATACGATATCTATTAATATTTTATTATTTTTAAAAATCCAAATATTCCCTTCCTTAAAGAGTAGTGGCTCTATTTTTTTTTTCTTATGTATCGGAGCCAGTTTTCCCTAAATTATGCAGCTGTTGTGGAGCTTGTAGTTACTACTACCAAAACTGAATACTTCTTGTCATGGACTGAATTGTGTTTCTTCAAATTCAGAAGTTAAAGCCCTTGTCCCTTCTGTGCTTCAGGGACTCTCTTTGGAGATGGGGCCTTTAAAGAGGTGGTTAAGTTAAAATGAAGCTGTTAGGAAGGGTCTTAAGTCAATCTGACTGATCTCTTTATGTAAAGAAAAAATTTGGTCACAAAAGAGAGATACTGGCAACATCGGTGAGGCAGTAAGAGAACAGCCGTCTGCAAGGCAAAGAGAGGGGCCTCAGAAGAAACCAACCCTGCAGCCCCCTTGATCTCAGACCTCCAGTCTCCAGGGCTGAGAGAAAATAAACTTCTATTGTTTAAGCTATCCAGTCTGTGGTATTTTGTTATGGAAGTCCTAGAAAACTAACACAACTACTCAAATAATTCCCCAAATGTCATAAGGTAGCATTCATAAAAGATAAACAGGCCAAGACCCCAAAACCTCATCCAGAAAACTTTTAGATCTAATCAACTCCTCAGCAAAGTGGCAGGATATAAAATTAACACACAAAAATCAATAGCTTTCCTTTACATCAACTGTGAGCAAGAAGAGAAGGAAATTACAGATATAATCCCTTTCACAATATCCCACCAGAAAATTAAGTACCTCGAAGTCAATCTAACCAAAGACCCTACAGACCTCTACAAGGAAAATTTCAAAACATTAAAGAAAGAAGTCGTAGAAGGTACTAAAAAATGGAAGAACCTTCCCTGATCCTGGATAGGGAGAATCAATATAGTAAAAATGGCTATACTACCAAAAGCAATCTATAGATTTAATGCAATCCCCATTAAAATTCCAATGACAAGTCGGGCGCGGTGGCACACGCCTATAATCCCAGTGGCTTGGGAGGCAGAGGCAGGAGGATGGAAAGTTCGAGACCAGAGGCAGTCTGCATAACTTAGTGAGACCCTGTCTCAAAAGTCAAAAAAAAAAAAAAAAAAAAGGGCTGGGGGTGCAGCTCAGTGGCCCAGCACTTGCAGAACATGCAAGGGCAAGGCCCTGGGTTCCACCCCCAGGACCGAAAAAAAAAAAAATCCAATGACAGACTTTATAGAAATAGAAAAAATGATCCAAAAATTCACATGGAATCACAATTAGACCACATATAGCCAAAACACTCTTAAGCTGCAAAACTAGTACAGGTGGAATCACAATCCCTGACTTTAATCTGCACTACAGGGCAGTGATGGCAAAACCAGCTTGGTACTGGAACAAAAATAGGTCTGAAGACCAGTGGAACAGAATAGAAGATCCACAAATACCTCAACACACCTATAGCCACCTAATTTTCGACAAAGGTGCAAAGCAAGTAAATTGGAGAAAAGATAGCCTTTTCAATAAATGGTGCTGGGAAACGTGGGTACCCACCTGCAGAAAAATGAAAACTGACCTGCATATCTCTATATGCACAAGAGTTAACTCAAAATGGATAAAAGACCTCAACATAAAATCAGAAACTATAAAATTAGTACAAGATAGGATAGGCAATACGCTACAACATATAGGCATAGGAGAGTATTTCCTTAATAGGACTCCAATTGCTCAAGAAATTGCAACAAGAATAGATAAATGGGATTACATGAAATTAAAAATCTTCTGTACAGCAAAGGAAATAATTAACAGAGTCAAGGAAATCCCCACTGAATGGGAAAAAAATCTTCACATCCTATACATACAGACAGAGGTCTAATTACCAGAATTTGTAAAGTACTCAAGAAAAAAATACCCAAGAAAACAAATAACCCAATACACAAATGGGCAAAGGAACTGGGTAGACAGTTCTCAAATGAAGAGGCCCATAAAGCCATGAAACACATGAAAAATGCTCAATATCCCTAGCCACTAGGGAAATGCAAATTAAAACAACTCTGAAATTCCATCTTACTCAAGTAAGAATGGCCAAGATCAATTAAACAAATAACAACAAATGCTGGTGAGGCTGGGGAGAAAAGGGAACACTCTTACACTGCTGGTGGAACTGTAAATTAGTCTAACCACTTTGGAAATCAATTTGGAGGTATCTTAAAAAACTAAAAATAGATCTACATATGACCCAGCTATAACACTATTGGGAATTTACCCAAAGGGAGATGTGTCATCATACCACAGAGACACCTGCATCACCATGTTCAATGCAGCACTTTTCACAATAGCAAGGATATGGAACCAACCAAAGTGCCCATCAACAGAAGAATGGATAAAAAAACTATGGTACATATACACAATGGAATACTACTCAGCAATAAAAACAAATGAAATAATATCATTTGAAGTAAAATGGATGGAATTGAAGAAAATTATTTTAAGTGAATGAACACAAGCTCAGAAAGAGAAATACCGCATGTTCTCACTCATATGTGGGAGCTGAATCAAAAATTAAAAGAAGGAAAAAATCCTATGTGGAGGTCGGAACATAATAAAAAGCTAAATTTGACTTAGCAGAGAAGGCACAATTTGGGGAGCGCAAAAGAACAAGGGACGGATCTAGCAAAAGGAGGGAATCCTGGGAGAGGAGGGGGGGAGAGGAGGAATAAGACGGAGTGAGGAATGGGGAGGGGGCGACCTCAAAGTGAATGGCCCAAATGTAATAGTTCTGGAAATAATTATAATAACACCAATAATACCAGAATGGTAATAATATTGATAGGCTAGAAAATTCAGGTAATAGTACTGACAATGTAAAAAGATAACTCACTACAGAAAAAGTTTCGATCTTAAACATAATTGGGATCCAAGGATATATAGAAAAATATTACCACAAAAAGACATGCAAATAGAAGAAAGGTCTTTTGGTGAGGGGGTAGGGTGGGGGGAGGAAGTACACAAGTGGGTAAGGGGGAATTTATCTGTGCAATGTACAACAAAATGCATATATGGAAATGTCGCAATGAAATGCATGTCAGAATGAAACACATTAAGTTGTACATTAAAAATTTCCAATTTAAAAAACAAAGATAAGCAGAGCCTTCCTTCCTTCCTTCCTCTCTGTGTCCTCTCTCCTTTTTCCTCTCTCTCTCTCTCTCTCTCTCTCTCTCTCTCTCTCTCACTAACTTTTCTTTCGATACTGGTGGGGGGAGCTGAACCTAGGGCCTTGCGCATTCTTTTGCAAGTGCTCTACCTCTGAGCTGTGGGGTTTAGCTCAATTGGTAGAGTGCTGCTGGTACTGAGGACCAGGGTTCCATCCCCAGCACTGCAAATGTGGGAGAAGTATGTGGCAATCCACTCCCAAAGAAATCCCGAAACAATCAGCCATTGAAACCCTATAAGGGAGCTGGACGCTGTGGTGCATGCCTGTAATGCCAGTGGGTCGGGAGGCAGAGGCAGGAGGATCGCAAGTTTGAGACTAGAGGCAGTCTGCATAACTTAGCGAGACCCTGTCTCAAAAAGTAAAAAAAGTGTGCTGGGGGTGCAGCTCAGTGGTCCAGAGGCCCTGGGTTCAACCCCCAATACCACAAAAAACAAACAAAGCAAACAAACAAAAACAAAACAAAACCCATGAGGGTCACCATGAGTCGGACCTGCCTCGATGACACCTAATGAACAAATGAACTACCACTGAGCTGCATCCTCAGCCCTGTTTTATTTTTTATCTTGAGACAGGGTCTCGCTGGGATCACAGGTGTATGCTACCCTACCCAGCAAAATGCTTAGTTTTTAATCAGGATCTTAACAAACCCCAGTGTCGACTGTGGTTTAATCAATGGTAGACCCAATACAGGCCATATATCTTTCTGGTTTGGCAGGTCCTTGTTGACCCCTGCTGTCCACAAAGCCTTGGAAGATGCTCCTTCCCTGCTGAGGTGGCAGCACCTTTTGTGATGAAACCAATGTCCAGTGTGAGGGTGCTGCTATTTCCCAATTATGTAAAAATGGCTGCATTTGGGGGTAAGGGATCAGTGGGAATGAGTTCTGTGCAGACTTAGGGTAATATCCCCCTTCTCAAATCTGTGCCACCTTTTGTCACCTTGTCTCTAAAGCAGCTCTGATATGCTCAGAAGCCCCCAAAGTCTCTTAGACATTTAGATTGCTTCTCATGCTCACTGCCAACCAGAGGGCCCAAATGAAATCCAAGGGGCTGGCTGCTGGTGGTGGTCATGGGAAGTCTGTCCATCTCATGCCTTCCACTTTGCCTTGTGAGACCCACACTTCTAGTCTAACTCTTCCCCCCCCCCCATTAAAAACTACCCTCCCCAAGTGTCAGTGATAATTGGAGTCTTGCTTCATCCAGTCTAGATGTGCAGAACCCTTCTAACCAATCTGGGGATCATTAACAAGTTGACAGTGCAGGGTGTAGGAATGAGACTTTATTTTTAACTTACCTTCCAGGCATGGATAATTTTTTTTTTCCAGTACTGGGGGTTGAACCCAGGGCCTCGTGCTCGCATGCTTTGCAACTGCTGTACCACTGAGCTGCACACCCAGCCCATTTTTTTTTTCACTTTTTGAGACAGGGTCTCACTAAATTACGCAGACAGCCTCTGGTCTTGAACTTGTGATCCTCCTTCCTCTGCCTCCCAAGTTGATGGGATTACAGGCATGTACCACCATACCTGGTATGGCATGGATAAATTTAAGATTGATTTTTGTGTTTTTCCCCAGTTGTGTTGGTTTTAATAATGTTTTTTAAACTACCACATTGAAATAATGTCAAATTATAGGAGAGTTACAAGAATAGTACAAAGAACTCCCATATACCCTTTATTTAGGTACACCACTTGTAAAAACATTTTGCCACATTGCCTATCTAATAATCATATAGCATGATACATATTTTTCTGGATTATTTGACATTTAATTGCAGAAACTGTACTCATTTACCCTCAAACACAACATCTATTTCCTAAGATCAGGATGTTTTCTTACAGAATTATCACATTCAAAAAGTTAACATTGATAGAACACTATTATCTAATACACAGTCCATATTTAAAATTTTCCAGTTGTGTATGGTGTTTTTATTTTTTAATTTTTTAATTTTTAATTTTGGCAGCATGAGGGCTAAACCCAGGGCCTAGTGCATGCTAGGCAAGCACTTCACCACTGAACTGCACCCCAAGCCCTCTTTTATATTTTTATTTATTTTTTTTTAGACAAGATCTTGTTAAATTGCACAGGCTGCCTCTGGCCTGGAACCTGTGATCCTTCTGCCTCAACTTTCCGAGTTGGTGGGATTGCAGGTATGTGCCACCACAGCTAAATCATTTCTTTCTTCCTTCTTCCTCCTCTTTGTCTTCTGTGTGCGTGTGTGTGTGTGTGTGTGTGTATGTGTGTGTGTGTGTGTGTGCATGGGGTGCTGGGGATTGAACTCAGGGCCATGTGTATGTTAGGCACATGCTCTGCCACGGAGCTACATCTGTAACCCACTCCCTCCCCCAAGCCCCATAATATTCTTTATGGCACTCTTTCCCTCCCCTTTCCACCTCCAGGACCTAATCAAGGATAACATATTGCATTTAGTTATCACTTTAATATCCTTTAGGCTTTGTGTTTGATGCCACCTACATTTTTGATAAGTAGATTTAGGTTATGTGTTTGGAGCATAATTAGAATGTGAGACTTACATAGGTTATTCTTGCCTCAAAACAAAAGATGCATCGAAGAATTATTACACCTTTCCAACAGACAACCATTGCTTCAAAAGCAGTTATATGTTAAAAGGAAGTAATTTGAGAAACTAATTCACCTTAAGGTAGTAATGGCTGAAGACTATCTCTCTAAATTAGTAAGTCTGCCAGGAAACGCTATATTTTAAAAGCAAAATTCACTAGCCCAAAGGAATGATACAAAAAAAACTTTTTTTTCAGACAAGTTCTTATTATGTAACCTAGGCTGGCCTCAAACTTCCAACCATCCTGCCTCTGTCTGCTGAGTGCTGGCATTTACCGTTATGTGTCACCACACCTAGCCCTCCAAATCATAAAAAGGGTATGCTTTTTTAAGCCACAAAAGTATATACTTTTAATTGTTAAATGTGGGATGCTTCTCATATAGTCCACTCTATGCTTGTTCCAGGGTAAGGAACAATGCAATTTTACCTGAAGTTGTTTTGAACAAGGCCCTTACTCTGAAACACAATGGAAGTACCAAAAGGTCTCAGCATCCACAGAAGCCGTGTGATTGATGCATTGAAACTGTCCATCTGCCATTATGAGGCAGGATAGAAAGAGATTGGGGGACATGGAAAGGGGAAGAGCTTTCACCCCAGAATCTGCTTTGAGTCTCACCAGCTGAGAGTCAAAAACTCTGACTGAACTACCCAAAACTGCTGTGCGGCTACCTGCATAGAGACTTTATTTTGGAGAGACATTTTAAATAATGGAAATGGTAAAATAGTAATAAGCCATGTTTGGGGTCAAAAAATGTGTGTAACCTTTGAGTTTGACCTTGTTTACCCCTCTGTAATTCTGTGCTTCTTTGAGACATGTCCAGAAAACTCCCTCATAACTTTTTTCTTAAACTGAAACAATGGAACTGAGGCAGGTTAGAAAGATAGGGAAGTTTGGGAGACATGGAAAGGGAAATAGCTTTCAACCAAGGATCTGGTTTGAATCTCAACAGCTGAGAATCACAAATTTTGACACAACCACCAAGACGACTGCTGTGAGGATAGTCTGCATAGAGACATTATGTTGGAGAGACATCTTAAACAATGAAAATGTTAAAATAGCAATAAGCCATGCTTGGTTTCAAAATGCATGTAGCCCTGGAGTTTTACTTTGCCCTCTGTAATTCTATACTTCTCTGAGATGTACCCAGCCAACTCTTCATGACTCGGTTCTTAAACCAATACAATAAATAATCTCATTTTACTAAAGGGAAGTTTCCACAATAGAAAAACCTAAACAGTGGAGCTGCTTCTTCTGATCTTATTGGCACATCTCCAGCCTATGACAGGCCTTTTTAGGCTCACGTCACACCAGGTGCCCAGAGCTAGACACCCAAGACTGATATCACACAGGGCATGCCCTAGTTTAAATAAAAGCTGGAGGGAGCATGTGCACGGCCTCTTTTTTGGCTTTAGTAAGCTCTCCTTTATGTCTTGGATGCCTGTCTCTTTCTGAGTGCCCACGTGTGTTCTACAGTGTGGACTTAATAAGCTGTATGACTTTGTTTCACTCTTACTGACTCATTCTGGAATTCTTTTCTGTGATGAAGCCAAGGACCCGGCTTAACCTGAGTGGAGGTCCCAACTAGGGGGAATTCCTCAGGCTAGGTGGCTATGCTGAGCTGTACCTCTTTTTTGTGCCACCAGTGACAGAACTTCTTTTGATTTTATTGGCATCTCCCTAGCCCATGACAGGGGCCTTTCTAGGTACTTGAGGCTCGTGTTATGCTGAGTGCCCACAGCTGGGCACCTGTAGGGAAGAATTGGGAGGAAATTGGCAAAAACTCCCAAACTGGGAAAATGGCGTTTGAATATCTGGTTTGTAAGTTAGAAATCAAGGGAAAATGAAAGTAAGTTGGTTGCATGTTTGTACAAAACCCTTCCTGATTGGACAATTGGACTGAAAGCTGATTGGCTCAGGCCATTCCATGGGCGAACTATATAAAGAGCTGCGCTGCGGCAGCTCGACCTTTCTTTTTTGGCACGGTCTTTTTTTGGCACGGCCTTTCTGGCATCCCTTTCTGCACCTTCTCGCCTGTCCCTGCCCGGACCAGAGATGAGGAAGCGCCTCTCCCGCTGCTCTCCCCCGGACCTTCGGTGAGGAAAAAACGCTCTCCCGTCGCAATCCTCAACAAGGAAAGGAACCTGCTCTCCGTCTGACCACCGAGGAAGCAACAGCTGTCTCCTCCTGACCACCGAGACGACCAACACAGGTGTTTGTCCCTGGAAGGCAAAAGCGCCTGAGGCTTTTCCTTTCTCCCGTCTCCTCCGGGGTCCCGAGGGCCGCGGGAGTCTGCGCCCCTCACCTGAGGGTCCCGAGTGAATTGTGTTTAGTATCTGTGTGCGCGGTGGCGCAGCCCATCTGAACCTCCAGGCCGGACCGGGAGGCGCACGCCCCACATAGATTTGGCGCCCGAACGTGGGGCAAAACATAGTTGGTGTCCAAACAGGGACCCAACAGTGGATACTATGGTTAAAAAGAATTATTTGGTTTAGATTATTTGGTTTTTTTTTTTTTTTTAGATGATTCAGTTTTTAACTAGGAAGTATTATCTATAGCCAGATTCTCTAAAACTTTTTTACTTTAATTTTCATAATTTCTTGTAAAGTTCACTTTTAAAATGCATTGTGCTCTGTAAGTTTCCCAATGAGTGTAAAAAAGAGTGCCATTAATGTCTTCATTTAGTTCATAATAAGCTCTTTTTAAATATGTTTCACTCTAATTTTGAAGAGGGGGTTAACTGTACTGGCATCTCAGTATGGAAAGGAACTATTAGAACAGCCTGCTTAAAATTTTTATTTGCATTTATATTGCATGGGATAAGAATGATGTAGTCACTGCCTTATTTTGTAAACAAAAATAATGTGTAAGCTCAGGTACACCTGTGATCCCAGCAACTGGGAAGGCCAAGGCAGGAGGATCCAGAGTTCAAGGCCAGAGGCAACCCTGGTAACTTAGTGAGACCCTGTCTCAAATAAAAAATAATAAAGGGGGTTGGAGTGGAGCCTAGTGGTAGAGCACTTGTAAAATATGCACCAAGCCCTGGGTTCAACCCCTGAGTACTGGAAAAAAAAAAAAAAAGTTAATCCAATATCTTCATTGCTGACAAGAACACACTTTATCTTCTAAACCAAAAATTTTAGTGTGGAAAGAGAAAACAAGTCTTTTTCTGTTTCAGTCTGTTTGGGCTTCTCTTTCCTCTCTGCTTTCCTCAGATGAGCTTCCTCTCTGCAGTTCTCTTCCGAGGAAATATCTACGAAGATATCTCCTGCGTGGCCAGTAAAATGGCTGGAACTGAAAACGGTGGTTGCAGTTAGGAAGGAGGAAAGGTCTGTTTGGAAAACGAGGGTAGACTCTGGGCCTTCTTTGTGGAAAAAAATGAAAGGTAAACTTGGGTATCCTTGTGATGGGCTGGACCCTTGTTACCGGATTCCTTGTGGTGGGCGGAGGGGTGAGAGTGAAGATCTGACAGTCTGTAGGGTTTATATTATTTAGTGAGCTTCCAGAAGGGGTGACTACCTCCTCTTGTCCTGTGGGGAGGAAAATGCAAGTTAGGAAACAGGTCTGGTAATGGAAACAAAGGAGATAGATCCTTTAGGGTGAGGACAGGGGAGAAAGATGGGAAGAGAGAGACGTTTCAAAATATGTTTGAAAGAACTGCCATGATCCTACAAAATGAAACATGGACATACCTTATGGCCCACCATTTTCACTCTGGGGAATGGGTCTAAGAGAACTGAATGTATATGTATGCAAAAAGACTAGTTCAAGGATGTCCATAGCAGCCTTATTTAGTATGAACTTATTTAGCCTAAACTTGGAAACAATTCAAGTGTCCATTAATAGGAGAATGGATAAACAAACTGTATATATTTGTACAATGAAATAGTACCCAGCAATGAAAAGGAAGAAATGTTGATACCCATAGCAACATGGATGAATTCTATGGATGTTATGTTGAGCAAAAGAAATTAGACAGAAAAGAATACAGTCCATTTATATGAACTTCAAGGACAAGTAAAACTAATCTATGGTTAAAAACATCAAAATAATATTCAGTTTAAGGTAAGCATGGGTATTATTTAGTGGAAAGAGTATCCAGCGAGTTCCTTAGAAATGTTCTATATCTTGATCTGGGTGGTTATTAAATGTATATATGTGTGCGTGCATATATATATATATGTCATATATACACATACATATACACATATGGATATCTATACATATATACACTTCTATGTACATATGTATATTCACATTTATGTTTATACACATACACGTATGTATATATATGTTCAATGTGATCAGTTGTACTTTTAAGATTTGTGGATTTTATTGTATATAAATTATAATAATTCACTAAAACTTAATGGGAAAAAAGAACTTATTTAATTTTAAGAAAATAAAAACAAAGGGAAAGAGCACTGAGGATCAGGATACAGCTTTTTTGTTTTCAGGTTGAACTCAAGGCCTCATGCATGATAGGCAAGCTGCAACACCTTTTCCATTTTTTAAAACTTTGACACAGGGTCTTGTTAAGTTGCAAAGGCTGTGTCTGGCCTCAAATTTGTAATCCTTCTGCCTCAGCCTCCCAAGTCTCTGGGATTACAGATGTATATCACTGTGCGTGGCTCATAGTTTTTGAGAAGAAATGTGGATCAAACTCAAGTGTCAACATCTTTCCTTGGCCATGAAAAAACAAGCTTTACTGTAGAAAGTTGTTCCTTTCCTGGACTAGAGATATACCAGTTATAGGCCTGGAAAGGGCAGCTGATAAGAGTGGTGGAAACATGAACCCCACCCAGGCAGGTGAGAATACTGGTGCATTTAAAAAGAATTACAATCCCAGCGGCTTGGGAGGTGGAGGCAGGAGGATTGCAAGTTTGAGACCAGAGGTAGTCTGTGTAACTTAGCGAGATCCTGTCTCAAAAAAGAAAAAAAAAAAAAAGGCTAAGGGTGCAGCTCAATGGTCCAGCACTTGCGCAGCATGCAAGCTCCAGGCCCTGGGTTCAACCCCCAGTACTGAAAAAAAAAAAAAAAAAAAAATAGAATTACACTCTTCTTCTCCTTTTGGACAGTTGAAGTCACATTTCTTGGCTGCAATGGGTATTTGTCCATGGTCCCTTCTTGGTATTCAGTCTTATCCACAATTCCTAGAAATGTAAGCCTCACCCACCTTCTGGCTCTGGCTGATTGGACTGTGGGTAGACACTCAACTCACTCATTGGCTGCTCAGTGAAGAAGTGGATTCTCACTTGAGAATTATGATGAAGAGACCTATCAGTAAGAAGACTAAATCAAAAAGAAGGGCCTGGGAAAGGGAGGTCCCTGAAGAAAACATTACCAAGGAAACAGTTGAACATCTGAGTTTCAACTATGTCACTAAGGGCTCACAAAGTACTTTTTAAAAAAGGATTCCATTCTTCAGCAGAAGACAAGTCTCACAATCACTGATTGATTAGTCTTTAGATTAAAACAAAAGAGTAAGTGCTCCTTCAATTTTATCAGGCTAGCCTGTAGGTATCCCTAACAACCACCAAGGCAACCCAATAACACAACCCATGGAAAAAGACTATAAAACCCCTAGACCATCTGGATGTGGTGGTGTACACCTGTAATCCCAGTGACTTGGGAGGCAGAGGCAGGAAGAGTACAAATTGCAGGCCAGAGGCAGCCTGTGTAACTTACCAAGACCCTGACTCAAAATAAAGAATAAAAAATGGACTTGGGGTGCAGCCCAGTGGTAGAGCACTTGCAAAGTATTATATGAGACCCTAGGTTGAGCACCCAAGTACTGCAAAATAAATAAATAAATACCCCCCAAAACAAACAAACAAAAATAACATAAAACAAACCCTAGACAACTGCCCCACTTTGGCTACCCATTTTCGGGACCCCTCCATGCTATAGAGGCTTTTTCTTTCTTCCATCTCTTTAAATAAAACTTTGCTTTTCCTTGCCTTTGTGTGAAAGTTATTCCTGGCCAGCAGGCCCAGGTGCTCGACTACTCCTACCTCAACTCTGGCAACATTAGTGGAAGATGTTAGTGGAAGCTGGAGGGCAGAGGCTGGAATGTCAGGTTTTAGTGAGTTGTATGTTGAATAGCAGTCCAGTCTCTACATGTTGTTGTTGTTAGGTGCCATCGAGTTGTATCCAACTCATAGTGACCCTTATAGGGTTTTCAATGGCTGACTGTTTTGGGATTGCCTTGGGAGTGGATTGCTAGGCCCTTCTCCCATTTTCGTGATGCTGGGAATTGAACTCGGGACTTCAGAGACTGCAGAGCAGCGCTCTTCCAACTGAGCTAAATCGCAGCGCAGTCTCTACATAGAAGCAGTAAAATGTGGGAAGCCTCTGAGAACACATGGTAAGAGAGTGATGTGGGGAGAAGCCTCAGTTCTTGATGTTTCACAGCTGGTGAACCTGAGGGTCTTAGGGTTTTGGAGATAGCCTTATACTGATCATTCCACCTTCAGCTCTACTTTTGTTTTTTGTGTTTATTATTGTTTGTTTTATTTAGGGGATTTATTTATTTATTTATTTATTTATTTATTTATTTATTTATGGTCTTGCTGTGTAGCCCAGGCTAACCTTCAACTCATAATCCTCCTGCTTCAGCTTCCCAAGTGCTGGGATTCTAGGTGTGTACCACCATGCTCAGCTTCCAGTTCTATTCTTGAGTGTGTGTGGTACTTTGGGGTTGAACCCAGGGCCTCACACATATTTTGCAAGTGCTCTATCACTGGGCTGCATCCCCAGCCCATTTTTTAATTTTTAAATTTTGAAGTAGGCCTTTAACTCACAATCCCATACCTCCATCTCTCAAGTCACTGGGATTACGGGTGTGCACCACTGTGCCTGGCCAGCTCTACTCTTTTTAAAGCTAGTTTGAATGGGTGTCTGTTCCTTGAATAAAATGCCAATCCTTTCTCTCATACCCACCCAGGCTACTGGGTATTGAAATCCTATGATTGAAAATTAGTCTAAAATGCTTCAAACTGCAGAAGATGATTAAATTCTACATCATTCTTTCTTTCTGCCAAGTTCTAAACCTTTGTAACCTGAAAACTTTCTATCCAAAATCTAGACTACAGAGAAGCTAACCTCATTTTTAAGCCCAATTTTGACAGTTTCCTATCAGATTATGTTTATTTATTTAATAAAATAATAGTTTCCTATCAGATTATGTTTATTTATTTATTTATTTATCAAGGGAGGCCTTGAGCTCTGCCATCCAGTAAACTGTTTGTTGTTGTTGTTGTTAGGTGCCGTTGGTATCCGACTCATAGTGACCCTCATAGGGTTTTCAATGGCTGACTGTCTTGGGATTGCCTTGGGAGTGGATTGCCAGGCCCTTCTCCCATTTTTTTTGCGGTGCTGGGAATTGAACTCGGGGCCTCAGAGACTGCAGCGCAGTGCTCTACCAGCTGAGCTAAATCCCAGCCTAGTAAACTGTTTAGCTGTTACAAACAAACCACTCACCCACCCCTTGGGCTTGTCTTATTTCTTTAAAGTGGAAGCTACTCTCTAAACCCTGTGGCAGTTGAGTATTAGGCCCAATTGGCAGGTTTCCTCTCAACTCTGGGATGCCCAGCAGTGTTTAATACATACTTCCAGGAATTTCTAAGCTTGCCCCAACTATCCACCCAAGAATGTGGGCAGGACCACATAAAAATACATTTTTCCAACAACGTACATACGTGGCTATTATATTGGGTCACTGGTTGGTAGCACAAGTGTTCGAAAATGGGAAACCACTGGGACTGATTTGGGAACTTGTCACATCTTACAAAGTTAAGGGTACACAGGTGAACGAGCTGATGCCATTCACAATCTCTGCCTTTGACTGAGTTAAACCTATTCGTCAATTCTCTCATTTGCCCTTGTTCTGCCTCAGTTCCCCCTGTCCTTGTAATCTTTGCTATCTCCTCAAACCTCCTTTAAAACTTCATTCTTCATTTAAATGAGGAATTCTCTCTATCTTTCTGGGAAGATTACTTAGCTTCACCTTTCAGAGAGAATTGAGGTGATCTGCTGTGATGAACTTCTTTGGTTCCTACTTCTCTCTAATCAGAAGTCTATATACTATGCATCAATTTAATCCATTGGACTCTATCTTTGTCCCCTCTGCTCCCCAAATACTAGTTAGGCGAAAGTCCTTACAAGTCCTGTCCTTCTAAAAATCTGGTTCCAGATAACCAGAGTACCATTTCCTGCCCTATTTCCCTGGATCTTCCATCCAGACCCCAAGTCTGACTCCTCAGGGAGGCCTTCTGTAGCTGGAAGCTGGCTGAAGGCCCTTGCAAGATGCTTCCCTAACATCCAGGCAGCCTATTTGCATTTGACTCAGTCATGTTACTGTCCTTCCTGCTCCACTGGAATATCCATGTGACCTTCTTGTACACTGTCGCCTCCTCAGTCCTAGCCCAGTGCCTGGATTTGAATTGAGTGAATCAGTTTCTGTCATTGCAAAAGTTATCACATTCCTACCTCTCCAGGACAGTGTGATGATTAATAAGCAAATGTTTCCTATGTTACATACTGACAAGCCAACCAAGGCACTGACTGTCAAAGATGAGAGTTTTACAAGCTTAATAAGACCAAAGTAGGTCAAACACTTAAATGCAGATTAAAAACAGTTTGAGAGGAAGAGCAACACGGTATTTAAAAGCAAAGGCTCCAGAGCCAGGCTCCCTGAGCTCTGCATTTAATAACCACGTGATTATAGATAGATTCCTTAACCTCTGAGTCATCTTCCTTATTTGCAAAATGGTGAAAATAATGCAACTTATCAGCTTGTGGTGAGATTATCTAAATAAGATGTATAAACTGTTCAGAATGTTTCCTGATATACAGTATGCATTTAGTGTTAGCTATTACTATTATTGGATTGCAGCCATACCACTGTGGCAACCAATCCCATCAGATCTTGGAAGTTAACCAGGATCAGGCATGGTTAGTACTTGCATGGGAGACCACCAGTGAACACCAGGTGCTATAGGCTTGGGAGAAGGACCTGGCAACCCACTCCCCAAAATCAATCCGCCATTGAAAACCCTATGAATAACAGAGAAGCAGTAACAATACTGTTTCGCCTGTTGTATGTAGGGTAGCTATGAGTCAGATACCGACTCCACGGCACCTAACAACAACAACATTACCATTATTAATCATGAATATTATGGAAAGAGTCTATTAGCATGAGCCTTGTTTTCTTAGGTCCACCTGGTTACATTTTATACATGATCTGTGCACTGAGGATAGGACTGAAAGCTATAATGCTATTTGACTAGGACCTCCATCAGGGCAAGGGGCAGTTGACTGACTGTTGGTTGTTGTTGGTATCTTTAGCACCTGGAATAGTTCCTGGTTTATAGTGGTGCTCAGCAAATATTTGGTGAATTCAATGAAAGGCCAGGCAGACAATGAATGTTCCTCACTCTATATTTTTGTGGTACTCGGTGAGTATTTCCAGTCTCAGAACATTTCCAATGATAATTTATATTTAAAATTAGAGCATAATTTTAAAAATTGCTTGGAGTCTGGATATCAATTTTAAATGGGTTTATTATTGTCTAGACAGGAATTTCATAACATACCAACAACTAGCAATGATGAGAGGAATGATGAGAAGATCTTTTTTATAATTGCCTATACTCTGTGGTTATTTGGGCAGACAATAGCTGGTTTGTAGTGAACTATACTGATTTTTAGAGAAGCTTTGTACTTAATGTTTAAGGATGCATTTCTTTCTTTACATGTCACATGGAATCTTAGAAAAATTCTCATGGGTTTTCAGAGTTGAATCAGAAAGTAGTATCAGTCCTGTGATTAACATACACATATTAACTGCAACTCAATTCATTTTGTAGACTCTCAGAATGACTGGCTGCCTTGGTCAAATCTCTAGTTTTAAAGATAAAAGATTTGGAGTCCAGAAAAGTGTCCCATGGGCCTTTTCAATTCCATGCTGTAAGCCAGACAATTCAACAGTGTGGAGGTTACCTTGTGAGGCACTGTGCCAAATGCAGAGATGAGAAAGATATGATGCCTGCACAGAGCAATAGGACAATGCTCCATGCACATTGATCTGCAGTGCAGGCTGGAATGCAACATGTACTGTGGGTGATGTACAGATTGCCATAAGAACTCAAATGTGTCAGAAAGATTGCAATTAAAAAATAATATGAGAAAGGCTTCGTGAACACAATATGATAGTGGCATTTAAATGTTGTGACCTGAAGCAGCATTGCCATAAACAGATGTGAAAGCAGGAAGAGCGAGCAGCTGCTGGCATGGAGGAGAGAGAGAGAGAGAGAGAGAGAGAGAGAGAAGAGGATGAGTTTGGAGAGCTGCATATGACTCAGTGGAGCAGATCCAGGGTATGTATAAGTGAGTGATGAACTGGAACCCGGGCTGCTGAATAGGGCGAAACTACATTTGGAGGACTGTCAAATCCAGAAGTCAAATCTCACTCTTCAATTGGTGTTTTTTAAATATATGAATAAAAGACATTCCTAATACCATTACAACTTGTTAAGCTACATATTTTCAAAGCCTCCTGATGACTTGAGAAGGTGACAATATTGGCTCCATTGATTACACATTCTCATAAACTGGAAAAAGGCATCAGGTGGCTAGTTCTATTTGATGACACTTCCTTTGTTGTTGTTTGTTGTTAGGTGCCTTTGAGTTGTGTCCATTGTGTTCAACTCATAGTGATGCTCATAGGGTTTTCAATGGCTGATTGTTTTAGGATTGCCTCTGGAGTGGATTGCCACGTCCTTCTCCCATTTTTGTGGTGCTGGGAATTGAACCTGGGACCTCAGAGACTGCAGAACAGATCTCTACCAACTGAGCTAAATCCCAGCCTGACACTTCCTTTAGATGTCACTTTTAGCAGGTGATGCTTGATCTTAGGACTTGGGGGAAGATATTGTTTATACTCTGAGCCCCATTGTCCTCTGATGGCTGGAATTTGTGGAGAGGTTGGATTAGGGGACTTCTGGGTGTCCTACAACCATCTCTGATGTCTCTACCCCTGTCCTATCTGTTGTGAGCCTTGTGAGATGACAGTAGGGAAATTGTTGGGGTGTTTAGGGTCTGCCTAACCCCTGCGAAGCTGCCTAGGCTGGGGCATGCGAGGAGGTGAAGACCTCTTTTTGACTCTGGGTCTTTCCTTCCTGAACAGCAAGCATCTAGTTGTGAAGCCAAGGTGAACTGTGGGAAAAATACTAAACTCAGAATCCCCAGGATCTCCTTCCCCTTTCTTTTCCCTTTCTTCTTCATTCTCTGTCCTTTTCTTTCCCTGAGGGGTTTGCAAACCAATTTTAAGGCTCAGGCCACCTCGAGATTTGGTAGTGGGGAAAAGGAAAGAGAATAGCAACAGTGGAGAAATCAGTTTCATCTGATCCTAAGAATCCTATGCTCACTTTGGTAGCACTAAGGCACAGTTTACCAGTTGTGATTAATTAAAGCAATGAACAAACAGACTAAATACCATCATGTCTGCATGACTGTGCTTCTGAAGAGGTGAAGAGGCAGACAGGCCTGTAACTCAAGGTGGAAGCTCTTAGCTTCATAACAAGAAGAACTGTGTACTTTTTTAGTGTAAAGAGTTTTTTACATTTAGCCTGGTTGGTCCTCACAACCCCCACAGCACTGAATATTATTAAGACTGTCACTTCATGTATGAGGAGTCTCATGCTCAGAGAGCTTATTGTTGTTGTTGTTAGGTGCTCTCCAGTCAAGTCCGACTCATAGTGACCCTCCCAGTGTTTTCAATGGCTGAATTTTTCAGGATTACTTCAGCAGTGGATTGGCATGTCCTTCTCCCATTTTTGCAGTGCTGGGATTGAACTCAGGGCCTCAGTGAGTGCAGAGCTGCGCTCTACCAACTGAGCTAAACCCCAACCCTCAGAGAGCTTATGCGCATCTACAGTCATAGAGCTAGTGTTGGGACTAGGACTCAGGTATTCAGATGATACAAACCAAGCCTTTCTCTTTAGCTACACAGGCTGAGGGAAGTGGATGTAAATATTGCCAGTTTATGGAAATGTGTCATCATGGAGCCAAATTTGACTTTCCATATAACTTATTAATTGGATGATCTGCAGTAGAATAAAAACAAAACTCTTACCTCCTGCCACAGTTACCACCAGCCAGCAGATGAGTAACCGGTAGAAGTGGAGTGTGTGAGCCATGGCGCCTACTCTGAGCAGGCACTGCCCTGAACCCAATGTTGCTTTAAAGAGGGGTTGATGAGTCACCTGCCTGACGCAGGTAATTTGCATTTGCTTAGCGGACCACAGCCATCAGGGCCTGTGGTGGGAGGATAAGAAATCTTCAAGGAACTAACTGCCAGACAGTATTTATCCACCGCAAGCTGCTTGTAATCCTTCATCTGTCCGTTGTTTTGGACAGCCACACTCTCCCTGTCCTTTGAGTCCCTCAAATCTTCTCCCTGATAGTGTGTGTGTGGGTCTTTCTCTGTGAGAGAAGGGAGCTGCATAAGAGATACTCAACATGCCTTCCCTCTGGGTAGCCGGCTTACTTACAAAAGCAAAACCTGAGCGCAAGGGCATGATCCAGAAGCTTCCTGACCCAGGAATTCCGAGACACTGTCCTTAAGTTCCGACCTGTTTTGTTTGTCTTCCTCTCCTCTCTGCTTTCTGCCCTTGTGGCTTGGGCAGCAGAGTTAGGATGCTTTCTTTCCCTGTGGCCATCCGGGTCACTGTCTAAACAAACAAGAAAATTTGAGAGTGTAACTTGTCCCTCTAGGGTTCTTTCTAATTTAATACATTGCCTATAAGATGGACATGACATACCTGAGCCTGGCTGGTTTCCTGAGAGGACTCAGTGAGCAGCTGGAGGAAGGAAAGGAGGTGGTCCTAGGACCTTGGGTATAGGAAAGACTCCAATCTTAGTTCTTTTTCTTTTTAGCAAAGTGAATGTGATGAATCCCCGACGCCTGCTGAAGCCTCAGGGCCCTGATCTAAATGGTGGGGTTTCCAGTTTTGTACAAGTCAGCTTCCTGTCACTGTGACAAAATACCTGAGAATCAATTTATAAGGAAGAAAGGTTTATTTTGCCTCACAGTCTCAGAGCTTCCAGTACACGGTCAGTTGCCTGTTGCCTTTGGGCCTGTGGTGGGATAGAACATCACGGCAGGAGCAGGTGGTGGAGTGAAACTGCTCACCTCCTGGTGGCTGGGAAGCAGTAGGAAAGCAAGGGGCAGGGGGAGACCTTAATATCCCCTTCAAGGCCACATCCCCAATGACCTAACTTCCTTCTCCTAGACCCTACCTTCTAAAAGTTACTGCACACCCCCAAAATACCAGAGGCGGGCAACCCATCCTTGAATACATGGGATTTGGGGGAACATTAAAAATTGAAACTATAGCAGGTACCTCCCCTAAGGAGTATGAATAAAGGAGACAGTGGCCATAAAACTCAAACTACAGTGCTGGTCTGTGGAAGGGAGTGTTTGTGGTGGTTATTCAATTCATAACACCAATTTATAAGTTATTCTCTTAGGAGGTTGTATTTGCTCAATAATTTAATCACTCCAAAGACCTCCACTTTGAAGCAGAGCATTTTCCTGGGTACCATAGGAAGAACAAATATTTAAAATTTGCAAAGACTATAAATTTAATTTTTTGTTAGGTACCATCAAGTTGGGTCTGACTCATGGTGACCCTGTGCACAACAGACAAAGCACTATCCAACACTATGCCATGCATATGATCTCTTTATGTTTGAATCCATTGTTGTAGCCACTATGTTTCTTCTTATTTTAAATTGTGCCACATCAGCAACTGGAGGTCCCAGGGGCTTTACTCCATTCCCATTATTAAGGATGACTCTTCTTTGAGGTGGCAACTCTTCCCCAGTCATCTTTTGAATGCCATCCAGCCTGAGGGGCTCATTTTCCAGCACTATATTTGACAGTGCTTCTCTGTTATTCATAGGATTTTTTAATGGCTAATTGTTTTGGGAGTGGGATGCCAGGTCTTTCTCCCTGGTCTGTCTCAGTCTAGAAGCTCAACTGAAACCTGTTCAACATGGGTGGCCCTGATGGTATCTGAAATACCAGTGGCATAGCTTTCAGCATCACAGCAACACTCAAGCCCCCACAGCACATGCTGACAGACACATGGGGGATAAATTTAATACAAGTCAATAAAGATGAACCGAATATATATTACATTCCAGTCATCATAATCAACACCAGAGATATTAAGGAAAACAAACAGAAATAATTAAAACAGGTGATTCTTATCACAAAAGGAAAAATAGATCAATATAGTAAAAAAAGAGAGTACAAAACTTAAGCTCACTATACAAACTAAAAATGTGAATATAAGTCCCTTCTAAAAGTAGAGTTCTAATAGTTTTTTAGAAAAGATTTTTTTACCAAGCAATAAATAAAAAAAAAATAATAAATAAGCAATAAAGATGTACTAAGTCTAACAGAACAACTAAAACTAGTAATCTTCACATTTAATTTCCACATATAAGTGAAATGTGATAGTTCTCTCTTTGAGATTGAGTTGTTTCACTTAAGATGATTATCTTTAAGTCCATGCATTTAGCTACAAATATTGTAATTTCATTCCTCTTTAAGGGTGCATATTATTCCGTGTGTGTGTGTGTATGTGTGTGTGTGTGTGTGTGTGTGTGTGTGTATTTTTTTCTAATCCATTCTTCTTTATCTCTTCAATTTACATGATGAGCAAATAATCCAAGAAGCCAGACTTTATGAGGAAGAATGCAGCATCAGTATTGGAGGAAGACTCATTAACAACCTGTGCTTTGCAGATGACACGACTCTGCTTGCTGAAAGTGAAGAGGATTTGAAACGCTTACTGATGAAGATCAAACATCATAGCCTTCAATTTGGGTTGCAACTAAACATCAACAAAACAAAAATCCTTACACCTGGGTCAATATGCAACTTCACAATAAATGGAGAAAAGATTGAGGTTGTCGATGATTTTGCTTTACTTGGCTCTACAATCAACATCCATGGAAGCAGCAGTCAAGAAATCAAAAGGTGTATTGCCTTGGGAAAAGCTGTGGCAAAAGATCTCTTTAGAGTATTGAAAGGTAAAGATGTCACATTGAAAACAAAGGTGCACCAGACTTATGCCATGGTATTTTCAGTCGTATCATATGGTTGTGAAAGCTGGACATTGAACAAGGGAGACAGGAGAAGAATTGATGCTGTTGAATTATGGTGCTGGAGATGATTATTCAATATACAATGGACTGCCACAAGAACCAACAGATCTGTCCTAAAAGAAGTGCAACCTGAGTGCTCCTTGGAAGCAAGAATGGTTAGACTGCATCTTACATATTTTGGACATGTAATCAGGAGGGACCAATCCCTGAAGAAAGACATCATGTTTGGGAGAGTGGCAGGTCAACGAATGAAATGAATACCCTCCACCAGATGGATTGACACAGTGTCTGCAAGAATGGGCTTAAACATAAAAAAGATAGTGTGCCTGACACAGAATTGGAAGTGTATATAGGGTCTCTATGAGTCAGACTTGACTCAACAGCCCTAACAACAAACAATCCATTCTTCTGTTGAAGGATGTCTAGGCTGATTCTATAACCTTGTGATTGTGAGCAGTGCTGCAATAAACATGGAAGTACAAGTGTCTCTATGGTACACAAACTTAGCTTCCTTACTGTACATACCTAAAAGTGGAATTGCAGGATCAGATGGTAGTTTATTCTTACTTTTCTAACTAAACCCTATATTGCTGGCTAGAACAGATAATTTAGTGATGACTGGTCAGCAGTTTGAAATGAGATCAGACAACATCCAGAACAAGCTCAGTTCCTTAGCTCAAGGACTACCCACTCACTGAACAATGCTTTGTTGTTGTTAAGTGTCGTGGAGTCAGTATGTGACTCATAGTGACTCTACATAAGACAGGTGAAGCATTATTGTCAGTGCTTCTCTGCTATTCATAGGGTTTTCAATGGTGGATTGACTTTTGGGAGTAGGTTGCCAGGTCCTTCTCCCAAGCCTACAGCACCTGGTGTTCCCAGATGATCTCCCATCCGAGTACCAACCAGGCCCCACCCTGATTAGCTTCCAAGTTCTGACAGGATTGGACACCAGAGTGCTAGGGCTGCAGGCTGAGCAATTCTTTATTGTCTCTTATTTAGTCAAGTGCTGGACGTTGGTCAAGGTGCTAAGGGGCTAAAAAATAGAGTTCTTGCTCTTACGGAAGTTATAGTCTGGCAGGGACATTAAATATTAACTCAGGAAAAATAATAAGGGGCTTGGAGTGCTACGAGAGGAGTACTGGAGGCTGTGGGAGCAGGAAGCCAAGAAACCTCATCTAACCTTTTGTATCAACCGGTCTGCATTACACAGGCCACTTTGTCTCCTGTGCTGGAGCCACACAGCCAGGCAAGCGGGACTAGATCCACATAATTACTTTTGCTACTGCCTAGGGTTTTGTTTTATAGATTCATCATAATTTATTTAGCCAAATTTTTGCTTGATGGACACTTGTGGTATTTCTTCTGATCTTTTTTCTCCTTTGTATTGGATTTCTTTTGAGCTTTCAACTTAAGTGTTGACAAAAATAAATAACCAAAGCAATATAACTTATCCTTCCACTTGCATCCATTGTCCTGAAATTTATAAAATAAAGGAACAAAGCTTCAAAAGGAAGAAAAATAAAAAAAACCTCATCAAATTCTTGTCCAACATAAAATGTTAGCATTTCTTTTCTATTATTATATAGGGTAGCGGTCTTGCCATATCTTATTATTCTTTTGTGTGTTATGCTTAGTGGAACCAAGTGTTCAACAGCACACAAAATCAGTGAGGCTGCTGTGAGGTTATCAGATTGACTTGTGAAGGTCCCTATTTACCTTAAAAATAAGGGAATATTTCTAAAAGCTATTTCAAATTCAGTAACTTTGATAAAAATATATCTTTCAGTCATGTACTTCAAATGTCCACAAATCACTTAGCTGCAGGCTGATGGAATCTAATTTCCAACGTTCCCAAGGTTAATAAGGTTACTCATGTCTTTGGGTCTCTGTTGCTCTCATGAATTAACAGTAAGTTTGTAGCCAGTTTGTATTAGGTGTTTTTCTCACAATAACCTTATGTGTCAAGAGGAGTTACATTTTTTCCCCCTAAGACACATAGTAAATGGTAAGACTGAGATTCAGAACTGGAATTTTTTTTACTTCAAAATTCATATTCTTTCTTCTAATTCAATGTTTTCACTCTTTTAAAAATTCATTCATTCACCCATTAATTCCTTAGTGAATTTATATTCTTATTTTAATTGACTTGTTTGTTTTATATTCTGTGGTTTAACAACTTGTGAGGAAATGCTCTTTCCTGCCACACCATTTAGAAAAGTCCAAGGAAGAACTCTGGTTGGCAAAGACTGGGTCATATTGCTGGGAGTGGGAAGGAATGATAAGTTACTAAAACAATAGGGTGGGAGGGGTGGTGTGGTAGCAGTGACTAGGAGTAAACTGATTAGTGTGTATAACACTAATCAGGTTATTGTTTAAGATCAGGATAGGCAGGTTAGTTTAGGCATTAGCAGGCAATATGGAGGAAAGGGGGATTGAAATTGGTTCCTACCAATGTGCATCCCTGAGGACCTTGGAAGGCTCCCCCCCCTCCCCCCGCTACTGGGGCTGAACCCAGGGCCTCGTGCTTGCATGCTCTGCAAGTGCTGGACCACTGAGCTGCAACCCCAGCCCATTTTTTTTACTTTTTGAGACAGGGTTTCCCTAAGTTACGCAGACCGCCTGTGGTCCTGAACTTGCGATCCTCCTGCCTCCGCCTCCTGAGCCGCTGGCATTATGGGCATGCACCACCGCACCTGGCCTTGGAAGGGTATTTCATAATAAGCCCTGCACTTTAATCCAAGCCATCGAGCCATTAACAAAACAAAGACTCCAGACTTATGTCATACTGGGTGCCCAGGGCTGATGTCAAACCAGGCCCTAGTTTGAATAAAACTGGGGGAAACATGTGCCAGCTCTCTCATTTCTTTTTTTTTCTTCCTTCCTCTCTACATCTTGCCCTTTGCTCCTCTCTTCTTTTTCTAGGGGTGAAGTTTAGCTCAGTTGGTAGGGTACTGCCCTCTCGTCTCTGAGGCCCTGGGTTCAATTCCCCACACTGCAAAAACAGGGGAAGAACATGGCAGCCCATTCTGGAAACAAGTCCAAACAATAACAACCAATAACAATACCAACAATAACGACCAGCCAACAAAAACCCTATGAGGTTTGCTGTGAGTCATGGGCACCTAACAACTTCTTTCTCTAGGAACCACTTGCCTAATCTCTCTTCCCTAGGGCCTGCCATCTTCTCTGCCTATCTAAAGTACTGTTCCGTCTAGGACACTGCTTATGTCTGTTCTGTCCAACTTTACCTTTCCTTAAGAAAAGTAGAAATATTCCTATGTAGATTCACCCAGGGAACCTAATTTATTTCAAGTTTCTTTCCAGGTTTACCTAAGTTTCCCCAGGTACCTCAGTCTTCTCTGTAATTATTTCTTAATGGTGGTGGTGGTGGTAGGTGCCATTGAGCCTGAATCATAGTTACCCTCATAGGGTTTTCAATGGCTGCTGGTTGATAGCACAAACGGTGTGCTATCTTTTAATAAACCTTATCTATATTCTCTACTATAATTTCTGTGTCAGGTATACATTCGTTTGTATGACTGATACAACAACCAGGTTTACAATGCCAAATTCCCATATCTATGCCCCTCTTCTGCCTGCCATTGCTCCTGGTGAGTCTCTGGTAACACTGTCATATGAGTGGCTCATCACCACAAACAAACCTCAGTACGTGCCTCTTACTCAGAATATCTGCTAACAGGCACAGAACAATTGTTATTTAAAAAAAAAAAAAGGTAAAAAAGGCACACTTTTTATTGGTTAAGCCCAGGTCACTATATATATATATTTCTCAATACATAAGCTTTTTTGCAGGGAGTATGCCAGGAAGTAGTTGTTGGTGCTGAAGGATTTTGTGGTCAGTCACACCTTGACTTGTGAACTTGTTCCAGGCAAATGTCAATCAAGATGGAATTATTCAATAGTTCAGTCTGTCCAGTATCAGTGTCAAGGTCAACTTTATTAAAAAACAATTCCAATGTACTGTGGTGGCACATGTTGTCACAGAAGGAATATTAACTAAGAAGGCTTTGTTGAACTCTTTAGGGAAAGTATTTTATGTCCTCTGTTCCAGGTTCTCAGCCCAGGAAGGGAGGGGACAGGCCCTCAGGAGCATTGCTTTGGGGTTGTGAACATTGCTCTCTCATCATTTCATTCATTCTACAATTACCTATTGGGTGACCATGATATGGCAGACACTATTCTGAGAGACAGGGCTGGGGTTTAGCTCAGTTGGTAGAGTGCTTCTCCACAATCTCTGAGGACCCAGTTTTGATCCCCGGCACTGCAATGGGAGAATGATGTGGCAATCCACTCCTGAAGCAATCTCCAAACAATCAGCCATTGAAAACCCTCTGAGGGTCGCTGTGAGTCAGGTCCAACTTGATGGGATGTAACAACATTTCAAGAGATTGGGTGACAGGTAAAAATACCTGCCCCACTGGGTAACATTCTAGTGGAGTGGTGACAGAATAAGCAATAAATATAACACAGGAATAAATTATTTAATATACTAGAATGCTACAACATTCTCTAACATGTGCTATAGAAAAATAAAAGATGACCAAGGTAAGGAATGTGGAGGAATTTTAATTAGAAGATGGTATTTGAACAGGACTTGAAGGAAGTAGAAAGGTGATCCATGTGGATATCTGGGAGAAAGAGTGAAAGGCAGAGGAGAGGGTACAGCCAGTGCAAAGGCCCTGAAGCAGAAGTAGGGGCAGTGTGTAACACACAACAAAGGAGAGTGATGTAGCCGGGGCAGAGTAAGTTGAAGAATTATAGGGGAAGAGGTTAAGGAGTCACAGGAGGCTGGATCATAACCCTGAGTGAAATGGAGAGCCACTGCAGGGTATTTCAGAGAGGCATGACATAATCTCACATTTTATTTTTATTTTATTTTATTTTGTGTGTGTGTGTGTGTGTGTGTGTGTGTGTGTTACTTCGGGGTTGAACCCAGGGCCTCACACAACTTTGCAGGTGCTTTGCCACTGGGCTGCACCCCCAGACCATTTTTTATTTTTTATTTTTTTTTATCCTGAGACAAGCTTGGGCTAAGTTGTGAAGGCTTTCTCTGGCCTTGAAGTTGTAATCCTCCTGCCTCCACCTCCCGAGTTGCTGGTATTACAGGTATGCACCACGGTGCCCAGCTCTGAGCTCACATTTTAAAAGGACAACCCTGACCACTGTATGGAGAATACTATTAAGGGAGAGGCAGTCTCGGTAGAGCAGACTACTGTGATAGCCTCACAGGGAGACGAGGTGACTCACCCTGGGGTGGTTGCCGTGAAGATTCCAGGGTGTTTAGGAGGTAGAATTGACAGGATTTCCTGATGAATTAGAAGCAGGATATGAGAGACATTGAGGAGTCATAGCAACATCATGGCTTTTGGTCTGAGCATTTGACCGCTGGGATTGGGTGTGTTTAGGTGATTAGAATATGGGTGAAATAAAAGTAATGTTATAATATCGTTATTTTCATAAATAAAAAATGGGAGAATAAAAATGCCTTGTTCTAGAAGATGCGTTGGTACTTACATGAGTAAATGCTAAGAAGTTTTATAATTGAAGAGCAGTTATTAAAGAGTCTGTGGAGCAGTGCTTTAAGTGGCAAGTGCTGGGGATTTGTGCCCCTGGAGAAGTGAGATTTCTGTATTTGGGCCCTAAGGAGGATCCACCTTGCAGCCTGGACAGCAGCGTGCCAGGAGGTTCTTATGTCCAGAGCAGCCTGGCTCAGGGTGGGGAGAGAAAGAACGAGGTGAGGAGATGACCAAGTGAGGATGCCATTTCTGCGGACCCATGTGGGTGCTGGGTTCTCTGCCTGGCCCTATTTTATCACTGGCAACTCCTTATATACTAGAATTGTGTTTTACATCTGTTCTCCTGCTTTGGACTTGAAACCCTTGGTAGCATGAATGGAGTCTTTAAAAATTTTTTCTCTTAATTGTGGTAAAATGTATATAACATAAAACAATTTCGACCATTTAAAGATGTACAGAAGTGAGTCGTGATTAGTTTTGGCCTCAGTGCTTGTCACCTAGCTAGGCCTCAGTGAATAGTTCTGGAACAAGTAGATGGATGTTTGCGGAAGGAACAGTGAGGGGCTGAGCCTATACATGCGATCCACACACTTTGTCCAGAGAGTCCCTGTCAGCAAAGGACATGTGGTCAGGATGGAACTTTCCCAAGGGGTCTCTAACTCTCTATCATATCCTGTTCTTTGGCTTTGTGCTCAGGAAAATTCCATCTCTTCTTTTTTCTCCTCCTGCTCACACCATATGATAGTTAATTTTATGTATCACCTTAGCTGGGCCTCAGATCCAGGATATTTGATCAAATATCCTGGTTGTCTCTGAGTGGGATCAGGTTTACGTTTAAATCAGTGGACTGAGTAAAGCAGATTACCTTCCATGATGTGAGTGGGCCTCATCCTATCAGTTGAAGTCCTAGATGGAGTAAAAGCCTGACCTCCCTTGAATAGGTGGGAATTCTGCAGCAAATGGCCCCAGACTCGAACTGCCCTGTAGGCTTTTCTCTGGGTCTCCAGCCAGCCTGCATTACCATGCAGATTTTGAACTTGCTAGCCTCCACAATGGCATCAGCCAATTCCTTAAAATAAATCTCTGCATATACACATCACATTAGTTCTGCTTCTCTAGAGAACCCTGACTAACATGAGACATGATCAAAAGATACAGTGAATGTTTAAAACAATTTATTATGGTAGAAGACACATTGCCACAAATCTCCTTCAAAATATCCTCCCTGCTTCGAACACACTTATTCCATCATTCTTGCCACTTTCTGAAGCAGTTCTTTCATGAGTGTCTTTAGCTTCATCCTCCATTATGACAATGCTCAATGTCACACATCATTTGTGATACAGCGATTTCTGTTAAATAAAAACATCGTGGTGAATCCTGATCCACTTTATTCACTGGATCTGGCACCCTGCACCTTCTGGCTCTTTCCCAAGGACAAAATGGCCATGAATGGTAAACATTTTGAATCGCTTCAGGATGTCGAGGCAGCCACAATAGTGCAACTCACAAAAGAGGACACTCATGAAAGAGGACCTCCAGACCTGCTTCAGAAAGTTGCAAGAACGTTGGGATAAGTACATTGGAAACTGGGGGTGTGGGGATGACGGAAGATATTTTGAGTGGGGTTAATGGCAATGTGTCTTTCACAGTAATAAAATTTTAAAAGCATTCTCCATATCTTGTGATCACCCTTTGTATACAAGCTGCTCCACAGGTTTAGTAGATAGCCACATAGGAATAGATTTAATAAATCAGTTGCTTCTAAAGGAGAACTCAGGTGTTTGTGGATAATGAAGGTCATGACTGGAGATGTCAAGAATTTCAGGCTGGGTGCTCTAACACAGATACTTCAGAAAGATGCCAGGGAGAAGAGCAGCCCTGCCCTCTGTCTCAGGACAGCACAGCCTCCTACCAGAGGTGGAACTTCTGTAAAATGGGGAGAATCTTATAGTGGTTTCCCTGCTTCACCCCTTCTCAGTCTCCCTTTTCCTTTTTTCCTGGTGGTCTAAAAATGTGTTTAGGATTTCAGGGAGCTCAAATTCTGAAGATGCTTGGTTTGTATATTATGGTAATGGTTTTGGTAACTAATTTATTTTTGACGTTTAAGTTGGGACAGTATCAACCCCTCTCTGAATTCACTGAAATGCAAGCTGGCAGCTTGAAAGGGAAAAAACAAACAACAAAAACCCACCAAACAATGACCAAACTATGTGGCCCAGCAATGTTCAGAGAGGCTGGATGGCTCTAGCTGTCCCCTGTGGCTCTTAGGACCTTCAGGGCGTCTGCTTCGGGACGGCTCCACTTTACCTCCCCTCCCTCATCTCTCTGGCCCTGCTGTGAGAAGGGCCCATGCTGCAGCCAGGCCTCAGAGGGGTGAGGGTGAGCTGCCCTAATCCTGACTAGGTCAGCTTCCCTTTGTGGCAGAAACTGGGCAGCTGCCTGGATGAGGTGTCCACCACAAGGCCCCAGTGAGTAATCCAGGAAACTGCTATGAGGCAGGATAGGAAGACAGAGAAAATTTAGGGGACACAGGGAAGGAAAAGAGCCCTCCCCTTGGGATCTGGTTTAAGTCTCACCAGCTGAAAACTAACTGCTAAGGAAACTGATGTGAGGCCCACCTGCATAGAGACATGGTCTTGAGAAATATTGTAAATGAAAATGTGAAAATAGCTATAATTGGAGCTAAAAATGTTTGTAACCTTTGCGTTGAATCTTGCTTTCCCCTCTGTAATCCTGTGCTTCTCTGAGAATGTTACAAACAACAGTAGGGACCATGCTTGCAATCAACATTTGCCCAGATGGTTTCCTCTGGCCACTTTGACATATGCATCCTAACAGTACCCCTTCCTTGTCTGTACCCCTAAACCATGTACCTCCTAAACCTCCTCAGGTCTCCTTCCACTAAAGAGGAACTTCTGAGATAAAAGTATGGCAAAGAGTTTCTCTTATCAGCAGCCCCCCTGTTGTCCCCAAACCTAAAAAATTCATTCACACAAGATGAGGTTCTTTAAGATAAAGAAAAATAAAAGAACCAGCTCATTGTTCTTTCTTAAGGCTTTTGATTGAATTGTAAATCATATCCTTTTGAGAGCAATGTAACACCAAAAGGCACAAAATCACTATATACCTGTTGAAAAGGATCTCTTATCTTTTATCTAACAACTTCACACTGCTTCACTCTCTCACTGACTCATCCTAAAACTCATTTTTGCCAAGGACCTGGCTTTACCTGAGTGGAGGTAAAGGAAGGGGAACTCCTCAGACTTAAGGTGGCAGGAGCGCTGGGCTGCAGCTCTCACTGCCAGTGACATATTTTGTGATAGCCATTAGGCCTCCCACAGATTGAGAATACTGTGTCAGGGAGCATGGGGAGGGCAGCCACCTAGGAGTAGTCTGAGGGATGCCTCAGGGAGGCTTGGTGTTGGTCATTCTTTGGGGACATAAAAGTTTTGTGGCTGGTGCAGCTCTGAGATGGCCTGAATGACTTCCCTGCACGGCTTACTATGGATCTTCTGCACGATTGTTACTGGACCCAAGTCCATCTACTCACCTCATGCTAGTCAACAGACAAGGTGTCAAAGCAAGGAAGGCTATGGTCTACAGTAGCATATCACATTGTTGTTGTTAGGTGCCATCAAGATGGCATAGTGACCCTATATCAGGTTTTGGAGTGGGCTGGCCAGTCCTTTTCCCATTTTTTTGCGGTGCTGGGGATCGAACCTGGGGCTTCGGAGTGTGCAGAGCAAGCAGTCTACCAACTGAGCTAAACCCCAGCCCCTGCAAATCACATAGAGCATGAAACTTCTGTATTACGACTAGTGTTAAGCAGAAAGCTGGGAATGGTGGGACACGCCTGTAATCCCAGCAATTGAGAGGCTGAGGCAGAAGGATCTCCAAGTTTGAGGCCAGAGGCTGCCTGTGCAACTTAGTGAGACCTCAACTCAAAGCAAACAAACAAAAAAATGGGCTGGGGGTGCAGTTCAGTGATAGAGCACTTGCAAATATATGCTTGAGGCCCTGAGTTCAACCCTCAAGTACACCCCAAAAGAAGAAAGAAGAGTTCTTAATGCTTATGCACTTATATTTAATTATGAATTATGATGTAGTCATGGAGTGGAAAATTGTGTCAGTTTTAGTAGTTGAGTAAAGCATTGGCAAAGATTAGGATCAGTCTCACCATTCTGTGCATCCTTTCTACGAGCTGAGCGAAGCCAGGTTACTAGACACATTCCTGGGCTGGAGAAACCCACAAATACTTGAGTATCTCGCCTGCGTATGTGGTGAGGTGACTTCACCCTGAGTGCTCAGCCACTG
This sequence comes from Pedetes capensis, assembly GCA_007922755.1. Taxonomy (NCBI): domain Eukaryota; kingdom Metazoa; phylum Chordata; class Mammalia; order Rodentia; family Pedetidae; genus Pedetes; species Pedetes capensis. The sequence continues at coordinate 212,189 of VMDO01000490.1, forward strand.
CTTGTGCCTGTTGGTAGCATCAGACAGATGTCGATTGTGGTAATGAGTAACTGTGGGTTTTCCTCAGCTTCAGACACGGGATGAGTTCACATCTCATCCTCCAAATGCCCCTGCTGAAGCTTCTGGAATGGCTGAAGTCTGGCCTTTAAGACGTTGTGAATGGGCAACAACAATTCAATATCTCATGAATTGAAATCTCTGGGTCTGGTGTTGACAGGGTTGGGTGGTCAGAGTCGACAACAATGTGACTCTTGGCGTTCTTACCATTCTACCAGCTGCGAGGCCTTGGGAAAGTTATTTAATTTTTCTTTGTTAAATTTCTTTGTCTGTAAAATGAGAATAATGACAATATCTATCTTATAGAATTATTGTGGGTTAAGTGAGCTAGTAAACTGTAAGCACTTGGAATAGAGATTGGCACCTTGTAATTGTTAGCTATCATTACAGAAAACTAATAATATTCTTCCTCATTTATTCTTGAACATGGATACTGACATGAATCAAAGAAAAGGGAGAAATAGCAGGATTTATGAAAACTGTGATCAGCTCTATGAGAGGACAATACTTCTTAGATAGTAGGATTTTGAAGTCATGTTCTTATTTTGTTTTCAAGGCTATTGAGTAAGGTTGGAAAGCTGTATTTAAATGTTCTTATCAGGTGATGGAGGTAGATATTTTTAGGGAAATGTTAGGAGACCAGTCACAGTCAAGCTTAGTAAAACCTTGTAACCACACCTACCCAGACAAGGATTTAAAAAAATCTCAATCATTAAACTGGCAAGGGTTTGGGGAATTTCTTTGAAATTTCCAGGTGTCATAGGGAATAGCCAGTGTCCTGGGGAGAAAATAAAGGTAATAAAAACAAGCAATTCCAAGTTTTTCAGATAATTTTGATTTAATTTGCAGAATGCTTATCTTAGTCCATTTTCTGCTGCTATAACAGAACCCTGGAGATTAGGTCATTTATAAAGAAAAGAGGTTGATTTAACTTGAAGTTCTGAAGGCTGGGAAGTTCAAGACCCAGTGGCTGCATCTGGTGAAGGCCTCCTATTGGCCCTACAATCTGAACATCTTCGGCTAGGCCCCATCTCAAACACTGCTGCATTGGGGATCAAGCCTCAACGGGGCCAGACCATAGCAATGCTGTTATAACTTTTTTCTTTTCTTTTTTTTCTTTTCTTTTCTTTCTTTCCTGTCTACATATTTTCTTTTTCTTTTAGCCATCTACCCCACTTCCATCTCCTGCACTACAGGAAGTAAATATCCCCCTCTCCAAGAAGTAATCATTTTTAAACAATTTGGCATAGATCCTTCCATTTCGTCTCTATATACTTCTATTGTATGTGTGAAACACCCCCCCCCCACACAGTCAGAAACTGTTTTGCATTTGTGTTTTTGTGTTTTAAGCAATTTTATATAATGAGACACTACTTTGAGTTGCTCATTAAATTGCTTTTTCCACTTAAAATAGTTCTTTTCTTCCCAATAAATATAGATTGATCTCTTTCTTTTGAATTGTCTATGGGTTTTATAGTTTTATTTACTCATTTATCATTTGACAGACATTTGGGATTTGTATTAGTCAGCGCTACTGTGGTAGAGAAACTGACTGAAGAAAACTTATGTGAGGAAAAATTTGGGGACTTATGATTAGAGGATTTTAGTTCATCGAGGTGGAAGGCATGGTGGCAGGGCAGGCATGGTGATCAGGAAACAGAGCAGAGAGCACGTGACCAGACCAGGGCTCTGAGTAAAAACCTCCAAAGGTCTGCTCCCAGAGAGCTGCTTCTGCAAAGCTGGAGTCCCTCCTCCCAAAGTTCCCAGAGCCTCCACAAACAGCGTCACCAGTTGGGCAACCAAACGTTTAAACATATGACCTTTGGGGTTATTTAGATTAAAACTACAACAGGTTTCCTTCCATTTTCTGTTCTTTTTTAAAAAATTATTTTCTTTTTCCTAGGATTTTTTTTTTGTGGTACTGGGAGTTGAACCCAGGGCCTCAAGCTTGCATGCTCTGCAAGTGCTGTACCATGAGGTGCACCCCCAGCCCATTTTCTCACTTTTCAGAGATAGGGTATCACTAAGTTACACACTACCTTTGGTCTCAAACTTGCGATCCTCCTGTCTCCGCCTCCCGAGCTGCTGGGATTATAGGCGTGCACCACCACGCCCGGTTTTTATTGGAAAATTTTAATGTACAACTTAATGGATTTCATTCAGACACATATTTCATTGTGACATTTTCATATATGCATTTTATTGTACATTGAACACATAACCTCCCTTTTAAGGTTTTTTGTTGTTGTTGTTTGCTTGTTTGTTTTTTTTCCCCAGCACTGGGGATTTGAACTTGGGGCCTTGTGTGTGCTAGGCAAGCACTCTGCCACTGAGCTACAGCCCCAGCCCTCCATTTTCTGTTCTTACAAACAGTCTTCATGTAGCCCACACTGGGCACAAACCAAGTTTTTTTGCCATCATGTACTTGTAAAAATAACTTGCTAAAATGGTTTTTAGTATTAATTTGTAGACTATGCTTGCATTTCACACAAAAATCTACCAGTCTCTGGTGCTCAGGTGAGTTTGATCCTTTTGTTTCTACTTAAAACCATGTTCCATCTTTTCAACAAAGTATGGCCAGATAATAGTGATGGCCACAGAAAGGTGAAATGTACCTCCTGGAATACTCCTCTACTCTTAAGGCCCCTTTACAAGTGTCACAGGAAGAGTGGTAACTAGGAAATTAAAAAAATACCCTTGGGATTTCAGGAGTAATTCTTTCAGCAGTGTAGCCTGGCACTCTTTTGTACAATTATAAAATCTAACTTTTTAATAAGCACCAGTCCTCTTCATTTTTTTTTTGCAGTGGTGTGTTGAGTACACTTTACTGCAGGCCTAGAGCTGAACGCCTGTCTCCACGAGGTGCTCATGACTAGCATTTGTGGTTACCAGCTTGCACCTTACTCTCTTTATTTAATAAAACCACTTTCTGTTTTAAAAAGCAGGAGGCCCAGACCTGCTGAGTCAGATGTGATGTTACCTTCCAAATGCATAGACTCTGCCACAGGATCTTGGAAGTTTATTATCTGACACAAACCTGTCGGGAACTTCTCTGCTGTCAACCAACCACAAACCACAGCTTCAGGTGGGTCAAAGATTATCTGTTTAGTAAGTGACTTGATACTCTGAGACAGTGTTTGTCAAAGTAGCCAGCCTGTGGACTCCTTCTCATTGTCCATAATGATGAGCTAAGGCACTTGTTCTAGAGTGTCAACCAACTTACTCTTTCATTCATGAGAAAGTCTTGCTCTTGAAACAATGTTTTTTTTTTTTGTTTGTTTGTTTGTTATTTTTGGTTTTATGCCATGCTAGAGATTGAACTATGCTGGAAGGCATTCAATAAACAACTGGGAAACAATTGCCTCTTCAAAGTAAGAGTTGACCTTAATGATGGGAATGGAGTAAAACCTTGGGGTCTCCTTTTGCTGATGCAGCATGACTCAAAATGATAAGAAACATAGTGACTGCAACATTGGGCTCAAACATAAAAGAGCATATGCATAGCACAAAGTTGGGGAATGTTTCATTCTGTTATACATAGGGATGCTATGCGTTGGATCCAACTCATGAGCACACAAAAACAATCAATAGAATAAACTCAGGGCCTTGTGCATGTGAGGCAAATGCTCTACCATTGAGCTACAGCCCCAGCCCTTCAAAACTGAACTAAACATTCTGCTTCATGATGTAGTTGATCTACATTCTGGTGCAAGCCACTTACCTTGAACATGGGTCTGTGGACATTTTGAATAGTATTATTTCAGATGTTTTATAAAGTTGAGTGAATGAGTGAAAGAAATGTAGCTAAAATGGATTAAATGATGGAGTTCAGGTGGGAGGATGGAGAAGAAGATGGTGATTAAATAAAAATTTCTCTTTAAGTGGGACAATATTCCTTGCTTGCTTTTGAGCTGCCACAAGAGGGGGAAGGTTACTTAAGGCACAAATAGCCTGCTTGGCCACTGTTGCCCATACCACTATCATTCCCTCAAGACGCATTTTTCTCCTCTTATCTTTTGTCCTTTCTGTTCTTACTTCCTGTGTCTCTGGGATGAGATTTAAAGGAAACAGAAAATATATGGAAAGCACCATTTTTGGTCTGTGTTTTACATATAAAATTTTCCTCACAACTGAATAAGGAAGATATTACTATTTATTTTGTAAATGCTCTAGGAAATTCAGTAATTTGACTAAGTGCTATTGGTGGCCCTACCTGGGATTTGTTTGGTTCTCCCATAGGTGGTTTTGTCTTCTACTCTTACATCCAATGTGGATGCTAACAGAATTTACATCTGGGACAGAACTTTAAAAGTGCCTATGTTGTTGTTGTTAGGTGCTATTGAGTCGAGTCCGACTCATAGCGACCCTATGTACAACTGAACGAAACACTCCCCAACACCAAGCCATGCCCAGCACTATGTCAGTACTTTTCTGCTATTCACAGTTTTTGATGGCTGATTGTTTTTGGAATTGTTTTGGGAGTGGGCTGCCAGGTCCTTCTCCCATTTTATGCAGTGCCTATACTGACAGAATAACGTTCCATTTTGGAGTTTTGAGGCTCAATTAGTCTCACAGTCTTAACATCTTTAATTGCCACACTCCCTACCATTTATCTGTATTTGTGTTGGATACTTGTATATCCCTGTAGGTTGTAAATGTCTTCATCCTATTCTCTTTGTATCCTTTACAACAGTGTATGGGGCATTAAAAGCAGTGTGTGCTCCAGGTGCAATGATGCATACCTGTTATCCCAGCTATATCAGGAGGTGGAGGCAGGAGGATTGTAAGTTTGAGTCCAGAGGCAGCCTGCGTAACATAGTGAGACTCTGTTTCAAAATAAAAAGTAAAATATGGGCTGACAGTACAGCTCAGTGGTAGAGTGCTTGCAAAGTATGTGTGAGAACCTGGGTTCAATCCCCACTCTCTCCAGTATTGCAAAAAGAAAAACAAGCAGTATATACAATAAGTTATTACATTAAATATGCTAGTGGATAAATGTTTCTATGTGTTTGAGGAAATGAGTATCAAATGAGTGAGACCTAAACAAACTTCAACATGTTATGATATAAATCTATAGGGCATGTGTGCTGTCTGTCATAGTGTACAGTGAGGAAAAATGCATTAGGCTGTATTTAAGAACCCATCCTCCTGAGATATATAACAATCTTTGGAGTCACTGGATTGTGGCTTTTGGAACTACTCACTAGTCTGTTACCTCTTCAAGGACAAGAACTGGGTCCTGGTCATTTGTCCAATGCCTAGTATATTCTCTGGCACACAGTGCCTATCCTGGAAAAATATGTGGGTCTGTTAACTATGCTAGGTTCTCAACATTTCCTCCTCAGCTGCTTTTACTAGTGCTCGCCATCAGCCCCCGGGTGGTTCTCAGATTCCAAATTCTACTTTATCTGCTCCTGGGTTTGCTGGTCTGACCCAACATTTTCTTCCATGTCCATCTCCGCCAGCTCTTGGTGTGTATCAGGCACAATTCTATGGCCAAAAACACAGCTAGGGGCAAGTGAGCAACGTGGTAGCTGAGGCTCATTTGTTCTCCTGAAGAGCTTCTCCAAAAGGGAGGTGATGACAGCTGTTGGAGCTAGAAAATGAAGTTTGGGGAAGCAATGTGAAAGTGAGACCAGGAGAACTATGAAAAAAGCAATAAGTAGGTGGTATTGATGGCCTGGGCCCCACCCAGGCTTGGTCTTAGGTGTCAGAACCTGGCTGTACTCTCAGAAGACTATTAAATATCATTCTTCCTAGTAACCAAATGGAGGAGCCAATTATATTTTTATCTTCTTAGGGAAAGCGTACTTTTTCCTTTGGATAGACAGTCAGAATTTCTGTAAGTAGAAGTGTCAGATTTGAGAGGGAAAGACCCTATGTACACTAGCCAGGCTTCCCTAGCCGATTCCAATCACATTCACATGTTGTTTCTTTTTACAGTATTAAGCATGTGAAATACACACCTTTTTCTCTCAGCTCACATTCGTCTGTTTTTGAGAATCTCTGTGTCTGTAATCTAAGTCATGTACGTAAATTTCTGCTGGGGGTCCTACATGTGCATGTCCAAAGCACCTTCAGAGGAGCATGAAAAAATTTTCTAAGTGTTGCAGATATTTTTACTGCATCTCCTACGCTGAGGTAGTTTATCCATACACCATTCCCTAACTGGTTCTTTATATGACACACTGGAACCCATCTTTCCTTTAGATATTCCCTCGTTGCCTCCTGTTAAATGTTATTTGCTTTGTAGTTGTACCCACTATGGTTCTCTGATGCTGCTGTGGCCCAGGCATTAGTTTCTTGTTGCTTCTGTAATAAATTATCATAAGCATTAAGTGTTTAAAACACAAGACATATTTGTTATCTTATAGTTGTTCTTGTTGTTAGGTGCCATAGAGTTGGGTCTGACTCATAGCAACCCCATGTATAACAAAATGAAACACTAACCCACGCTGTGTCATACCCTGCACTATGTCAGTGCTTCTCGGTTATTCATAGGGTTTTCTATGGCTGATTGTTTTGGGATTGTTTTCAGGGGTGGGCTGCCAAGTCTTTTTCCTGTTTTTGTGGTGCTGGGGATCGAACCCAGGGCCTCAGAGCATGCAGAGCAAGCAAATTGCCAACTGAGCAGTTGTTCTAGAGATCGGAGATGTAAAATGAGACTGCAGGGCTGCATTTCCTTTGGAGGCTCTGAGGGGGGAATTCACTTCTTTTTCTTTACCAGCTCCCAGAGATTGCCCACATTCCTTAGTTGAAGGCTGGGCATCACTCCTTTACTTCCATCATCTTATGTCCTCTGACATCAATCCTCTAGTCTTTCTTTTATAAGGCATCACTTGGAGAATCCAGAATAATCTCTCCATATCAAGATTGTTAAAAATCTGTAAAGTCCCCTTTGTCATGTAAAGAACATATGATATTCACAAATTTTGGGAATTAGGTTGTGGACACCTTTGTGGGGGCTATTAGTCTTTCAAAGTCCTGATTTGATTTTGGTGACTCCCTGGACTTTTGAGACCACGGTCCTCTTCCTCCAGGACTGTTTCCAGCTATTTATATAGTTGTATTTTTGACAATTCTTGTGTGGATGTATTTATTTCTTCTTGCATTTTTTTTTTTTTGAAATAGGGTCTAGGTAGCCCCAGCTGACCTCAAACTTGTGATCTTTCTTCTTCAACCTCCCAAGGGCTGGGATTACAAGTGTGCTGGTACCACGCCTGGCTTCTGTCAGTTTTTGCTTCATGTATTTTGAAACTTTATTAGATGCATAAATACTAGGATAGTTATATCCTCTTGATTAGCCCACTTATTATGAAATAATCTTATTCCTGTTTATATTCTTTGCTCTGAAATTTATTAATGTAGACACTCTAACTTTTTGTTAGTGGTAACATACCTTTTTAAATCCTTTTAATCCATTTGTATATTTGTATTTAAAGTAATAGCTATATCCATTAGATAGTTGGTTTTTTCTATTTTTCTTTTTTTTTTTTCAGGGCTGGGGGTTGAACCCCAGGGCCTTGCACTTGCTAGGCAAATGTTGTGCCCCTGAGTTAAGTCCCCAACCCTGTTTTTTTTTCTTTTTTCTTTTCATTCATCTCATCTGGCAATCACTGCTTTTTAGTTGGGATGTCTAGTGTTTAGACTTTTTTTTTGTGTGTGTGTGTGTGGGGGGATAGTCTTGCTATGTTGCCCAGGATGGTCCCTGATATACTCAGTGATCATCTTGTTTCAGCCTCCTTAGTAGCTGATACTACAGGTCCACTTTTAGTCCACTTGTGTTTAATGTAATTACTGATATATGCAGTCTACATAGACCCCCTGGAGGTAGACTAAAGAGAGGAAACCCAAAGAGTGTTGCAGGAATCAAGTTAAGAAACAATGGCTTAAACCAAGGTAATGGTCATGGAGATAGAGTGGGAAAGAGGCTGTATCTGAGATATGTTAGGGTTACACAGTCAATAGAAATTGAGTTTGGATAGAGATTTGTGAGTCATATTGCTGGTATCTATGTGGATTCCAATGTTTGAAAGATTATGCATATATATTTAGTTAGAAAGGAGGAGGAACGTACTTTAAAGACACTATAGGATGAAAAGTAAGAGACCAGCCCAGCAACAGCAATGCCAGAGTTATGTTGTTGTTGTTGTTATGTGCTGCTGAGTCGGTTTCTGACCCATAGCGACCCTGACCCTACGTACAACAGGCGAAACAGAATTGTTAGTGTTTCTCTGCTATTCATAGGGTTTTCAATGGCAGATTGGTTTTTGGGAGTGGGTTGCCCGGTCCTTCTCCCAAGCCTACAGCACCTGGTATTCCCAGGCTGTCTCCCATCCAGGTACTAACCAGGCCTGACCTTGCTTAGCTTTTGAGATCTGACAGGATCAGATGCCACACTGGTATGGCTGAGGGACTGCCAGAAGTATAGGAAGGCATTATATTAGGTGTCTGGAGACTTTATACATTGCCTATTATTACACTATTTTGTCTCCAGTTTTCTTTACCCAGACTATGACAGACAATTCTGGAAGGATATTTTTGCTGAAGTCTCCAAGAATACCCCCAGGTCTGATGATTCAGTAGGAAGATTCACAGAATTCATCACATAGTTATATTATGGGTATGATTACAGGAAAATGATACAAAGCAAAAGGAAACCAGCAAAAGTAAAAGGTACATGGTACAAAGTCTGGAGGAAATCAGTGTGAGACATACTTGATTCTTACAGCATCAAATTGTGACAGTATGTATGAAAAGCTGTATACCAGGGAAACTGATTAAAGATTCAATGTCCAATGTTTTATCTGGAGCTAGTCATATAGGCACCCTTTGCATAACACATTCCCAAATTCCAGATTCCCAGAGGAAAAGCAGGGGTTCAGCATAAGCCACTTAGGCTCTCATCATATCTCCATTTATCACCATGGCCCCTGCAAAATTTAAGCTGATCCTGCAGGATGTTAGTGGACTAAGGAATATTCAACTGAGTAGTCACCTTGACTACAGCTATTGTGCCAGATATATCTTTGGGTACATGCTATACAACCAGTGATCAGGTGAGTGCATGCTTTTCCATCCCTATTAAAAGATCAGGCCAGGTAGATATTCTAAAGAAAATAACATAATTCACTATATGGATGGATTATATTAATCCAACAAGATGACCAAGAAGTATAAACTGGGCATGATGATGTGCGCCTATAATCCCAGCACTCTGAAGGCTGAGGCAGGAGGATCACAAGACTGAGGCTGGCCTGGGCTCCACAGCAACACATTATTTCAAGAAAAAAAAAAAGTGACTAATAAATTGGAGGCCTTGATAAAGCACATGTGCAGAGGGTGAGTTAAAAACCTACAAAATTCAGGAGCTACAGTATCAGTAAACTTTTGAGGGAGTATATCCATTGATCTGGGGCACACCTGGATATCCCCTCAAAGAAAAGACAAATTATTACAACTTCTAGCTCCATTATGAAGAAGGAAGCACAATGCTGAATAGGCCTCTTTGGGTTCTAAAGGCAGCAAATTTCACACCCAGGGATACTGCTCTTCCCTACATGCTGGGTGACATGAAAGGCAAATTGCCAATTGGGTCATCTACCCTAGCAGATCCATATTAAGAGTTACTGAGGGAGGGAAAAGATGCAGATGAAAGCACAATCCTCTGTGTATTCCTCATTTTTCTCTGCCTGTTTTATTGAATATGTGAATGCATAAAAACCATGACACACTACTAGTGAAAACATTTTATTCTTCAAATAAATAATGGATTTTCCACTCCAATTATTTCTAAGAATTTTATCTTTTTATTGAAACTAAATATATACTCAATACATGTCATTTTTTTTCAAACTTAAAGACTGGTATAACTGTAGTTCTCTTCAGCAACCAAAGTCTATTTTCAAAAAATTGAACTTGATACAGAGAAAAGTGCCACATCAAGTCTTTTGTGTCTGGTTTGGTACTGAAGTTGAACTGGCATATTGGTGTGTTCCAGGATACAGAGGCCACCAAAGCTTTAAAGAAAATTGGAGCCCTTAGATCAGCCTTAGCTGCCTGTAGAATTTCCAGATAGAAGATGACTTGGTTTTACTTTATACAGGAGAATTCCTCCCTGGAAGAACTAGGCTGGAATCTCTGGGACACAGGACTCAGGTATATACTGTGTTTAGGCATTTGTTTTGAGTGGCAGGTGATGAGGATCCTATTTTTATATCAGATTTCTATTGGCAAACCATTTCTCCATTAAGAATAAAGAGCAAATGGGCAGCATTTGGTCTTTAATGATACTCATATTTTTGCACAGTTATCTATTTCTTGGTGATACTATGTCCAATGAAAAAGACGACATTGGTTGAGTTCTTCTTAGTGAACACAAGTAGCAAAAGTGACTGTGGTAACTGTAATATGGCAGAAGCTGGGACTTCACTCTTGGATAGGTCTTCCAGGCTTAACTTAGGTCAAACAGACAGGAGTGCTAGAAGCAGGAGATACTAGGTTTGGATCCTTACTTTTCTCCAATGTCCACTGACTTACTTTAATTTATATGCTCACAAATATGGTGGAAAAAAAGTATTCGTGTCTACCAAAGTATCTCCATAAAACCTAAGATTATACAAAAATATCTCATTAGAGTACCCACTATGAATTCAAATAAATAACTAAAATAAATAATGGATAGCAAATGAAAAAAAATTTACAGTACCATAAAGATATGACCTCAGTGATTCCCTCATAGCATAATGCTTATTTTTCAAATATGGGTAAAATCTCATTTAGAGGGAAGGTTTGGAATCCTATATAAAAATACAACACATATTAAAAGCATAGAAAATTCTCAATTACAAAAATTTCAAATGACAATATCCTTACTGATATTAATGCAACGTAAATAAAGTTACAGTGAACAACTTCGCAGAAAATGCAATTCCTTTCTTATTAACAACAATGAAACAAAGAGTTGATATTTATATGCTAAGTACCACAGCATGGACTTCTAAATAAGGTTCATATACACACATGTGCTTCAAAGAATAGTGTGACTTTGGCCAAACATTTTTATTCTGATCCACAGTATTTATGACTCTTAGTTTCATTAAGAAATTAGAAGACAGGCTAAATTCCTGACACTGGGATCAATCAGAAAATAGCTAAGATGTATTCTTCTGTATATCTGGTAAAAAGTTATTCTAAAAGTGCTGTATTACATACCTATTTCTCTAAATAAAAGCCTTTGGATAATGTATTCTCCTTATTCCTATTTCCATTGGAAGACCCACAATTAATTTTTAATGGTTTCTTCTACATTTTATATTTCTAAAAACGTTAGTAGTACTTTCTTTAAAATATAAAGCAGCATTACAAGTATTCAGCTAGTTCTGACATTCAGATTTTGAAGATATACCTTTATGATGAAATAACAGTCATGAAGCAAAATGTTTAGAGCTATTAGAGCAACTTACCACTTAAGAATAAAAATATGACTATTGTCTTGTTTTTAAAAGTACTCTGGTTTATATTAAAGTATTCTTCATGAGAAGGAATAATGTACTATACCGAAAAACAGTGACCTTGTGAGGGGTCTTCTTTAATCTGGTTCTAACAACGTTAAAAGCCAACAAATCTTTTTGTCTGTTATTCTCAGGGTCGGTACCATGGGATATCTTGTAAAAAGATCCTTCAGTATTATTACAACTGAAGCAACTTGGGTTGGATCCAAGATGGATGTGCGTCATAAATGAATTCTGCTTTAAAGTAAAATACATTTAAAATTAAATTCAATGAACTCACCATAAAGCATATGCAAATAAAGGTATTTGTTTGAAGCCAAAAATCTGATATTGCTGAAAAAGTGTCCAGCTCCTACTATTATAGCTCACTGTGGCTAATTTGATATAATTCTTTATTTCTACGGAATTTTCTTGAGATTTTAACATCTTACAATGGTGACCTGGCACTAGTTTAGGTCTATTGAAACATAATTGTCACAAGTCACACAAAAACATGATAACTACAACATAAATATCTGTACATCTTCAAAAAAGTCTTTGGACAACAACTATAATGCATAATGCTCCAGAGGATTCAAAGAAGCATTTTCAATGATGGATGTCATCTGTGATGGTATATGAGAACTATTTTCTATAAAGCTCTATCAATGTCAATTTCATAACATGAAATTTTACAAGAAATATGTTCTCATTCCATGCTTTCCTGACAACACTCCCAACAGAAAGCATCCAATCTATTTGCTGTTTCTTGGCTGATCAGACATTCATCCTGTAATTCCCTGATTGTCTTCCTCAATGATTTTTGGAAATGTTTTTCTCGGTCTAAAACATTCCGCAGGCTTTCCTTGGTATTTTCTAGCTCGCTGATCACATGATCTAATTTATGCTTAAGTTTCTTTGGACTGTCCATTACACTGTAGCTGTGTTCCTAAAAACATAAACACCAGGTTACTAAATCAGACAGACAAGTCGTTAGATAAAAGCTTCTCACTAAGCTACTTCTTTATTTATGATGTTCAGAGAAGATTTTTAGGTTGGTGATATTTAGAGGTTTAAAGAATACAGGAAGAAGATGGGAGTGGAAACAATGTTCAGGGTGCCTAGGTCTCTCTCTTTTTTGTAAGGGTAGGTATACATTGAAGAGTACAGAACATTGCAGAGAGAAAGCAATTCTTATCTAGGGGTTTGTATCTGCTATGAGCATTGCAGATGACACCATGTCTGTTATGACATTTGCAACAACTATACAGTTTTCATTCCTGAAGTGGGGCACTGATACACTTAATTTTTATCCATCAAACAAATTTACATCAATAAATTTTTAACTGAGTTACTTCTTTTGATGAATATTTCACTTTATAAGATGATAGGAAAAGAGTACTGGAGCAGGTCTTTAGGCTGGGTGTTAGGGATTTAGTGAGGACTTTGGCTTGGAATTTGAAAGAAATAATCTAACTTTTCTCAATACTTGTTATGGTGATGCTTAAGTTAGCTGAGTATATGTTTGAAAACAGGAAATAACATTGATGTATCTTATAAAAGGTACTATATAATAATTTTGAAAATCTATTATTTAATATTAAAATTAGGGAAGAAGATTTTGCTTCTCACCAAGATGAAGTACCAAAGACTGGAGTAAGGCTGACCTAAACAAACCAACACATGGCCAAAAGATATGAAACAGTTTAGAAGATAATGGCTATCAGGCAAGGAAGCCATGGACAGATGGGAAACAAAGAGGTGAGCTGCCCCAGCCTACTGCCCTCAGAGAGTCTGTAGGCTTTAGTACAAAGAGTAGAAACCCATGCAGAGGTTGGCAGACTGAGTTGAGGAGATGGAAAACCTCCAGGGAGACCAGGGTGGCCACAGTTCACAGGAGGAGCAACATACTAGAGCAGAGAGATGCACAGAGAGACAAACTGCGGCCCTTCAGAGGGTCCCCTTTGAGTACTGCACTCAACAGAATAAGCACATGCATATGAAGACACTACTCAAGGCTCAGGAAAGAACCACCAGCAAAGATCACAGATGATGTATGTTCACAGGGCATAGACACTATTCCCACCAGCCAGACTAGGAAACTTCAAGATTCATGAGGCATTGAGTAGAGTTCACAAAGCAGTCTTGCCTCAGTAGACTGAACACTGTTGTAGTATTGCCAAGCAAAACAAAATCTGCAAGGATCAAACTATTTCTAAATAAATATATCCAAGAATAAATCTCAAGAAAACAGAATTTAAAAATATCTGGCTTTCAGAAAATTAAAATCCACAAATGTGGCACACAAAATTTACCAGGCTTATAAACAAGCAGAAAAATATTAGCCATAATAAGAGATAAATCAATGAAAACCAACCTAGAACTGACATGTTAGAATTAGCAAAGGAATTAAGAACATTATTAAAAAACTGTAGTCCATAAATTAAAAAAGTTAAATAGAGAAATGTATGTTGGAAACAGACCCCAATGTTGCTAAAGACACTCAGAGAAATAAAAGTATCTTGGCAAAGTGATTTTACTTCTGTAGAAGGGTATACAGCTAAATGAGAGGCAGCAAGCACACTGGGGGAGGGGTTATTTTGGGTTTATGTTTCTAATGCAGGCCCTATAGCCAGGTCTCACCTCACTGGTTGAGGCTTTGACTATGCAATCTTGTCTTTACTGATGGCTATTTGTAAGGTGCAAAAAGGAAGGGGAAAGAAGCAGCCAGGGGGTTACAGGAGGTTAAAAAGTTTGTATCACCAAGCTGGGTGCGGTGGCACATGCCTATAATCCCAGTGGCTCGGGAGGCGGAGGTGGGAGGATCGCAAGTTCAAGACCAGAGACAGTCTGTGAAACTTTGCGAGACCCTGTCTCAAAAAGTAAAAAAAAAAAAATGGGCTGAGAGTGCAGCTCAGTGGTCCAGCACTTGCAGAGCATGCAAGCGCGAGGCCCTGGGTTCAACCCCCAGTACCGCCAAAAAAAAAAAAAAAAAAAAAAAAAAGTTTACAGCACCAGATGGGGGTGGTAAAGACATGGAACTGTAATGGTTTTTCATTAGTTTTTACTTATTCTTTATCTTTGAAGAAAAGACAGACCTTGGGACCTTAGGAATGTATTCCTTGGGAATGTAATCTTTTCCCCACATATATAATAAAGACTCAAACAACATTTACAGAAATCACAATGTACATAGTGAAATGCACTGGGGAGAATCACAGATTAGACACTTCAGAAGAAAAGATTACTGAATATGAAGATACAGCAATAGGAAACCCAGAATATAGAGAAGGAATTGTAAAAACAAAACAAAAAACAAAGTAGAGCAAGCTGTAGCACAACTTCATATAGTTTAATATATATGTAATTAGAATCCCCAAAGGAGAACAAAGAGATATTGGAATAGAAAGAAATATCTGAAGAAATCATGGCCAAAATTTTTCCAAGTTTGACAAAAACACTTAAGCCGAAAGATTAAAAAAGCCTCAACAAATCACAAACACAATGAATATGAAGAAAACAAAACCAAGTCATACCATAATCAGATTAGCCAAAACTAGTATAATGAAAAAAAATCTTTTTTTTTTTGAGATAAGGTCTCATTTATACACTTATGTATAGCCCAAGTTGGCCTTGAACTGTCGAGCATTTTGCTTCAGCCTCCTATGTACTTAGTTTACAGGTATGTACTGCTACTCCTGGCTTAAGAAAAATTCTTTTCTTCTTCTTCTTTTTTGCTGTACTTAGGGGTTGAACCCAAGCATCACATATACTTTTAAAGCACTCTACCATAGGGCTGCACCCTAGCCCATTATTTATGTATTTATTTTTATTTTGAGATAAGGTCTAAGTTATGCAGACTGTCTCTGGCCTTGGACTTGTGATCTTCCTGCCTCAGCCTCCCAAGTCACTTGGATTAGAGGTGCGTGCTACCATGTCCAGCCAGAAAATTCTTACAAGGAATAAAAAAGGTATGTATGACAGTAGATTTTTAGTTAGAAACAATGCATTTGAGAATTGAGTATTACCTTTAAACGTATTAAAACCAAAACCTCCCAAGATCATCAACGTAGAATTTAATACTTAGTGTACATGTCTTTCAAAATGAAGAGTACATGATGGCTTTTTCAGACACAGAAATGCTGAAAGAATTAACCATCAGCATAGCTGCATTACAAAAAACGTTAAAGTCAGTCCTTCAGGCAAAATAATGCCACATGGAGATATGGACTTAAAGAAGTGAAAAGTCCTGGAAATGGCAACTACAAGCACAACATAAGATTTTCTTCTCATTACTTAAATTTCCTTTAAAGACAATTTATTGTTTAAATAAAAATAATACAGTGTGGAGTTTACAGCATATGTAAGAGTGAAATATATGAGAACAATAGCATGAGTGTTGGAAGAGAAGAAAGTACACTATTATAAGATTCTTATATATATGTGAAGTAGAATAATGCTGCTTGAATGCAGCCTGTGATAACTTGAAGATGACTTTTTTTTCCTGCAGTACTGTGGGTTGAACCCAAGGCCTCGAGCTTGCATGCTTTGCAAGTGCTGGACCACTGAGCTGTACCCCCCGCCCATTTTTTTTTACTTTTTTGAGACAGGGTCTTGCCAAGTTACGCAGAGTACCTCTGGTTTTGAACTTGCGATCCTCCTGCCTCTGCCTCCCGAGCTGCTGGGATTACAGGCGTGCGCCACCATGCCCGGCTGATAACTTGAAGATGTCTTATAAACCTATAAACAATTGCTAAAACAAGAGTTATAGTCAATAAGTATAAGAAGGAGATAAAATGGAGTCATAAAAATTATTCAGTTAAGTCAGATGTGGTGGTGCATATCTGTAGAAAAAAGAAAATGGAAACAAAAACAAATGCCAGGTGCAGTAGTCCATGCGCGTAATAATCCCAGTGACTCAGGAGGTAGAGGCAGGAGGATCACAAGTTCGAGGCCAGAGGCAGCCTATGTAACTTAGTAAGACTTTGTTTCAAGATAGAAATTAAGAAGAGACGCTAGGGAGTGCAGCTCAGTGGAAGAGTGCTTGCCAAGTATGTGCAATGCCCTAGTTTCATCTCCCTAGTTCTGCCAAAAAAAAAAAAAAAGAAAAGAAAAGAAGAAAAAGAAAAATTTTAAGGAAAATGACAAATTTAGCCTAATGGTATTAATCATTATATTAGGTGTTAATGGTCTAAATAACCTAATTAGAAGGTAGAGATTATCAGACTGGATATTAAAAAATAGCACAACTCAAAAATATATGTGGCCTACAAAACAATAAAAAAAAACTTCAAAGAAAAACAATAATAACCAGGGCTTCAAATCAGTGAAAAATTGGGTTTATGTTCAATATTAAAATCTAGAGGATTTGAGATCAGTTCAGGTTTGAGTTTAAAACATATATGTGGAAAATAGGGTTTCAAACAGAACCTAAACCTGAATCCTGAATCCGTTCAGGTTCAAGCACTTAAAAAAATTCTTCTGAATTTGAAATTGAAGCCAACCTAAGTAAAAAGCTGGGTTCAGGTTCAGGTTTTTTTTTTTTTTTTTTTTTTTTTTTTTTTTTTTTTTTTTTTTTTTTTTTGTGGTACCTGAGGGTTGAACCCAGGGCCTGGCACATACTTTGCAAGTGCTCTGCCACTGGACTGCACCCTCCAGTCCACTATTTATCTATTTTTTATCTTGAGTCAGGGTCTCACTAAGTCACACAGGCTCCCTTTGGCCTTGAACTCAAGATCTTCCTGTCTTTACCTCCCGAGTTGCTGGAATAACAGGTATGTACCACAGTGCCAGGTTCTCAGGTTCAGCTTTTAATGTTTTCTTTTGTATCATTAGCTATTTAAAAATTGAAAAAAGAAAAAAGAAAAAATTGTCTATATACACATATGATTAAAGATTTAAGCCTGAACTGAATTCAAATTCTAAATTTTAACATATTGAGCCTGCCTTCAAACCTGAACCCAAATTTTCAAGGGTTCGAAGCCTTGATAATAACACTAATAAGAGAGCTGTACTTGGTAGAGTACTATCAGATAAAGTCAATTTCAGAGCAAAGAATATTATCAGGTTCAATGAAGGTCATTTCTTAATAATAAAGTAGTTAATTTACTAAGCCCTAACAATCTTTTGTTTATACACTAGATAACAGTGCTTCAAAATATAATAAAATTACTGACAACTGCAGAGAAAATTAGACATTTATCTACAATTATCCTAGAAAATTTTAATACTTGTCTCTCAAAAATAGTTAAGTATATAGAATTCAGTAAGCATAAAATAGAATTGAATAACATTGTCAAAAAACCTGACCTGATTGACATTTACAGCATATTCCAGGAAACAAGCAGAATACACATCCATTGCAAATGTACACAGAACATTTACCAAGGTAGACCATATTCTGGGCTATAAAATACATCTCAATAAATTTAGAAGGAGTCAAGCTATATCATGTATTGCTGATTACAACAGAATTAAATTAGAAACAAAAGATACCTAGAAAATTCCCCAATATTTGGAAACTACATTGCACACTTCTAAATGGGTCAAAGAACAAACTAGAGTTGGAAGTATCATGAACTGAATAATAAAACACAACATATCTATGGAACACAATACTCAGTGTGGAATTAATATCACTAAATTAATGTCATGAAAGCAATGCTTTGGGAGAAATTAATACCAGTGAATGCTTATAGTAGAAAGAAGCCTCAAATAATAACATTCACTTCTACCTTAACTAGAAAGAGGGGCTAATTTTTACCAATATAAATAGAAAAAAGGAAGTAATAGAGATGAATGTAAATCAGTAAAGTACAAAGGAAATGGATGAAAGCCAGTCCTTTGACAAGATCAAGGTACACTGATCAGCAATGTAAGAGGACAGAAACAAATTACCAGAAATTATTAGCAATGAGAGATGATAGCACTACAGATTCAAAACATTAAAAGAATAGGGAAATAGTTTGAACCTGAAGCTAATAAATTTGACAGCTGTGATGGATAAATTCTTTGCAAAGTATAAGTTACTAAAAAAATTTCCAACAAAGAAATCCATACGTCCAGATAGCTTCCTTGGAGTAATCTACCAAGTATTTATTGAGGAAATAATATCATTCTATACAAACTTTTCCAGAAAACTGAAGAAATTGGCAATATCATTAAATAAATTTGTGTGTGTGTATGTATGCATGTGTGTGTGTGTGTGTGTGTGAGTGTGTGTGTGTGTGTGTGTGTATGTGTGGTTTTTTGGAAATAGGGTCTCACTATGTAGCCTAAATTGGCTTTGAACTCATGATCCTCCTGCCTCAAGCTGCTGGGATTACAGGCAGGCACCATCACGCCCAACATCTAACTCATTTATGAAGTCAGTATTATTCTGATACTGAAACCAGATGAACACATTAAAAGGAAAGAAACCCAAAAAAACCATAGGCTAACTATCCCTTATATATAAATACAAGGAAAGATTACATAAAAATTTAACAAATTGAACCCAATAATATATAAAAGGGATAATACATCATAAAGTAAGGTTCATTCCAAGGATAAAAGGTTGGTTTAACATCGGGGGAAAAAAATCAATTGACAGAACTTATTGCATTCACAAACCAAAAAAGAAAAATCATATGCTCACTCAATACAACAGAAGCATTTAGTGAAAAAATATAAAAGCCTAACATCCATTTCTGATTAAAACTCTTGGCAGACTAGGAACAGAAGCATACTTCCTTGACGTGATAAAAGGCATTTATGAAAAACCTACAGCTAAGGTAACGTTTGATAGTGAAAGACTGAATGTCTTCCTCCTAAAATCAGGAACAAGGCATGGAGACGAGCTCTCAATATTTTATTCAGCAAAGCCCTGGATGTTCACAGTAGTACAATGAAACAAGAAAAAGAAGTGAAAGGCATCCATATTAGAAATGAAGAATTAAGACTGTCTTTAGTCACACAGAACATAAAGATCTATGTAGAAAATCTGATAGCCTCTACAAAAACCCTGCTGAAATTAACATTTGAGTTTACCAACTTTGTTAGATACAAGATCAATGTACAAAAACGACTTATACTTCCATATTCCAGCAGCAACAAAATAATACCATTTATAATAGTATCCAAACATATATAATACAAAGGGATAAATCTGAAGAAGTGGAATACCCATGTGCTGAAAACTATAACAATGCTGAGAGAAGTTAAAGGCCTAAATAAATGGAGATATTTTGAATTACATAACCAAAGGATTAACTATTGATATATGGGTTTTGCATACATATAAATTACAATGATCCTGGAAAACAGTATCATTTGGAGACACTTCCTATTAAAAAAGCTTCAAACACCTAAATTTCTAGTGTTTGCTAAGACTCTGCCAAGTTTGATCCTAATGGAGAGGATATACTCATCTTTAAAGTATTGGTATTAATTTGGTAAGGAATTTTACTTACAAAAATGAACTGGGATTGGAATTCTTCAATACATGAGGAAGCACCAAGCAGCTGGTGATTGTGATTTGTATCTGGAAGTGTTCTGAGGGTGAAGTTTTTTCTACAATGAGGTTTTTCTCTTTTCTCCTGTTAAGAACAGTTAATAATAATCATTGAGATACTTGATATCTTCTCTTAAATTTTTATTCCTTCTTAACTTTGAATAGTGAAATTAATACCACATTTCTTTTCATGGAAATTAATTTTAGAAGTCAGTAAATTCCACTCAGTTTATTTTAAAAGAAATTCCCCCAAACAACTCTGAACCACAAACATAAATTTTCCTAAAAAAGCAGAGTGATAAACCAATGAGGATATTTCCTACCAGCTACTAAAAATATAGTATACACTTATAATAGCTAAAATAGCGTGCTACTTTCTTCAGACTAGACAGAAAGATCTGGAAATAGATCAAGTAGATAAATGCCTTTGGGATAAAAGTGGCATTGTAAATAAGCAGAGAAAGGCTATAAATCATGTGGTAAAAATCAACTAATTAAGAAAAGCAGTTTTATCTTTTTTTTCCCCCCAATACAAAGAGGTTAAACCCAGAGCCTGTACATGCCAGGCAAGTACTCCAACACTGAGCTATATCTCACCCCTTTTTCATCTTTGTTATTTGAGACAGAGTCTTGATAAGTTGTGCAGGGTGCTTCTGGCCTTGAACTTGTGATCCTTCTGCCTCAGCCTCCCAAGTAGCTGGGATTATGGGAGTGTACCATGGCACTTGTCCCAGTTACATCTTTCATATATAACCACAATGAAATTCTATGTGCTAAAAATTTATGTAAAAATGAAAACCATGAGGATCTAGGGAAAAAAAAGCAGTATTTACATAATCTCAAAGTAGGAGAGGCTAAAATCATACCACACAAGGAAAGGAATGTAACTATGTAAAAAAAAAATCTGAGTTTGTAAAAATAAAACAAACCAATGCCATTTGAACTAAATACAAACAACAAAAGGCAAATGCAATATATATGGCAGTTAAATGATGCATATCCTCAATATGTTTTTGTAAAATAGCTTAGAAGATGATAATAGCTGGCTGCTGTGGCTCATACCCGTAATTTCAGCTACTTAGGAGGCTGAGAAAAGAGGATCGTGAGTTTAGAGCCAGAAGTAGCCTGCCTAACATAGTGAGACCCTGTCTCAAAAAATTAAAAAAGGGGCTATGGGTGCAACTCAGTGGTAGAACACTTGCCTAGCATTTGTGAGGCCCTGAGTTCAAACCTCCAGTACTGTAGGAAAAAGAAAGAAAGAAAAGACAACAGAAGGGGACCTGAATAAGTAACTCACAAGAAATATAAATGTCCAATACACATGTTAAAAAAAATGTAGACACTAGTATTTAAAGATGAATTAAAACAATAAGATGAGGTGCCTTTATTTATTTTTGCTTATCAATTTTAGTTGTGTATAAGAACTTCTACCAAGGATGATGTGGGTAGACACTTACACATAGCTATTTACGGGGGGAGTAGATCAGCGCAAGCTTTCTAGTTGAGTCTTTGTTTTTAATAGATGCTGTAAAGTTGGGTCTGACTCATAGCGACCTTATGTGTAACAGAATGAAACACTCCCCAACACTGTGCCATACACATGATCTTTTTTGTGTTTGAGCTCATTGTTGCAGCCACTGTTGTTTACTCTCATTTTGAGTTGTGCCACATCAGCAAATGGAGGTCCCTCGTTCCCATCATTAAGGTCAACTCTACTTTGAGGAGATAACTTTTCCCCAGATGTCTTTTGAGTGCTTTCCAGCTTGGCTGGCTCATTTTCTGGGAGTATATTTGACAGTGATTCTCCTATTCATAGGGTTTTCAGTGGCTAATTATTTTGGGAGTGGGCTGTCAGGTCCCTAGTATATCTTAGTCTGGAAGCTCAGCTGAAACCTGTTCACCATGGATGCCCTGCTAGTATCTGAAATACCAGTTGGATACCTTTCAGCATCACAGCAACATGCAAGGCCAAGCTGACAGACACATGGAGGAGTAGGTTGTAAGGAGGTCTACATCAAAAGTAAAGCTTTAAAGATCTATGTACTCTTTGACACAACTACTTTATTTCCAGGAATTTAGTTTAAGGACATAAGAATATGAATAAAGATTCGGCTACAATAATATTCACTTCAGTGCTGTTTAAAATACTGAAAGATGACAACCTATGCACAATAATGAAGACTGATTGTTTTTATATGTAGGATAAATTGCTATATGGTCATTAAAAAGCCTCTATAAAACTGACACCATCAAAGATTGGGAACAATGTGGAACCAGAAGAACTATATGCTGAAAGTGTGACTATAAATTTGCAATACTGCTTTGAAAAACTATTGCAATATCTACTCAAATTGAACAGACATCCTAGCTTCATCAGTTCCTATTTCTAATAGAAGCACATGTTTACTCTACAAAGATGTACATAAGTGCACCAAAAGGCATGGAAAAACACATTCACAGATGCATCATTTATAAGAGCCTCAAGGTGAAAAACAACTGAAATGTTTATCAACATTAGAATGGAGAAATTAGTTTATTCATATGATGGAATACTATATAGCAAAGAAAATAAAGGAGCAAGTATCATATGTTACATGGATGAATCACAAAAAACAAAGCCAGAATACATACTGTAGGTAGTACTAAACTTATATAATTGATAGTGATAGAAGTCAGGATAGTATTTACTTTTGTGGGGGAAGTCATTGGGAAAGGACTATAAGGCAGGTTTCTAGGGTACTGGGAATGTTTCACACGTTGGCCTGAAGGGAGTTACATGAGTGTACATGTTTTGTGAAAATTCAGTGATCTGTACACTTACAATGTGTGCACTTTTCATAAATGCATATAAAATTTAATTTAAAAAATGATATTCTGAAGGTTTCTCTGACATATGATCCATTGAGCTGCAGGTCAATCATATGGGGTGCTTCTTAAAAAGCATAGCTACCAGGACTCCAACCCCAACTCAATCAAACTCAACCCAATTTCTGATACAAATTCTCTGGGATTGGGGCACAGAGTTCTGTATTTTAAACAAACTCCCTGGATAATTCTTATGTAGACTAAATTTGGACAGGCATTGTTATGGAAAAATATTTAATGTCATGGAGAATAATAGTTAAGAGTGGACTGTGGAACCAAAATGCTTGAGTTCAAATCTAGCCTCTACTGTTTAACAGCTGTGTGAACCTGGGGAAAGCATTCGGTTCTTTAGACTTCAATTTCCTCAAGTGATGAAAACAAGAATAAGAGTACTTACCTCACATGGTTGTTTCAAGGATTGAGTTAATATATATGAAAAGTACTTAAAATAGTGCCTAAAACATAGCAAGCACTATATAAATGTAAAAACACAAAACTAAAAAAGCAAAGGACAGAGTATTTTTGCATCTATATAGACTAATTTTATAAAACACATGAAAAAATAATTGGAAAGCAACATATCAAAGTATCCACAATATTATCTCTGAATTATCTGATTATTATGATTTTTGCTTTTATCATTTAACTTTCTATAAAAAGTTTGCTATAAGGAGATTGTTTTTGAAAGTGAACAAGTTGTGGTTTATCAGTCCTACATTTCTTAAGGCCCTTTTTATATTATAGTTATATGATACTGGAAGCTGGGATTTAGCTCAGTGGGTAGAGCGCTGTGCTGCAGTCTCTGAGGCCCTGAGTTCAATTCCCAGCACCCCCCCCCCAAAAAAAATGGGAGAAGGGCAATCCACTCCCAAGGCAATTCCGAAGCACTCAGCCATTGAAAACCCTACGAGGGTTGCTATGAGTCCGATACCGACTCCATGGCACCTAACAACAACAACACATGATACTGGTAGGAAAAACAAAATCTTTTAAAGCTCATTGCACAAGATATTGTACATTTATTAATGTGGAAGAAAGTGAGCAAGATTGCATGGAGGCAGGCACACTTCTGGACATTTCTAGCTGTCAGGGAGGAGATACCTTCCAATTGAGTCTCTCCTTGAATTTTCCACACTGGAATCAGTCAGTCTACAGTTCTTGGAAGCAAAGACATTCTCAAGATATATGAAGTCAACAGGGATACTAAGGGTAAAAGCAGCCAACTCATGGCACTATCATTGAGAAAAAAGAGAATTCAACTACAGTTTATTTATTCAATCCTTCTATTTTCTTTTTGTGACTTCTCTCCTTTTCTCCTCTTGTTCTTAAGTTTCTCTCTTGGTTTTTAATCATTTGGTCCTTCTTAGGCTTTAAACTTGTATGTATGTGGCTAATTGTGGAAGTGTATTTTAGTCCTATTAGTGGTTTTGCTATTGATTTCTTAACGACTGCCAACTTGGAACTTCAGTTTAATCTTCTATTAGCCTCTGTGTTTTAGACATAAATCTTAAGTTATGTCAATCCCCAAAGTCAATCCACTTAACCAAACCTTAGTAAGATACCAAAATTGGTAAGTAGCTACTGACAAAATACTTTTACTAGACATGAAACCTGAAGCTGTAGTCTATAAATTTAAAATCTCAAAGAACCACTTCAAATGAATAAGCAAACAATAAAATTGTACCCAAGAGTGTTGAAGATTCTTCAGTAGTAGCACAGAAAGTGAGTATTTTTGGCAAGTAGTGTTTCATAAACAAACCTGTAAGTGACATGGGGAATCAAAAATAGAAGGGATGACTCCTGGTTTCAATTTAATATTTGGAGCACTTCTGTCAAAATCTGTCTTTTTAAAGTGCCTTGAACACAACACATCTCCTTTTTTAGGCTCCCAAATGCCTGCAGCATTCACATCAAGTCTTTTCATTGCTAATACCCATTTTCTTTTGACGTTTTCATCTGTGGGGAATCTAGATACAAATGAAAAATAGTACTTTAAAACCAAATACTATTGATACATAGTTGAATTAAAAGTATTTCATGACTGTGCCTACACTGGTTCCTTAGTTTGTTATTACTTTTGGGAACTGTGTTATTTTTGGGAAACCATGATCCATGCTTGTATAACTCAGTTGTAGTATTCAGATTTTTCTGCCAATCATTCATTCTTTGGACATATGGACTTCATATACTCTTTAAACTTTTCTCATATTATAAGGGATTTTCAGTGGGTATTTAGTATCTCATAGAAAGACCCACAATTGAAGATTTTTCTTATCTTTAGACGATAAAGAATATCACTTGGCCTTTTCCTATCCTGATTTATTTCTAGATAGAATATATATTTGAAGGAAGATCCTTCATTCAGATTATAAACTACATGTAAACACTGAACTTCTTTAAAGAAGAAAATACAATGTTAAAATAGAAAGTAATAAAATTAAGCAAAAGTGAGTTTCATGATATTTTTGGTTAACTGGTCTTTGATTCCTTGATAGGTATCTTAAAACCTTTACATAAAATTATAAGATCACTCTTTAACAAATTCAATGAAAAGGTTATTTAAAAAGAATTTGGGAACTAAAGTTCAAAATTGAAGAGTTTGGTAGAACTGTCCACTTTTCGTAATAGTTAAAAGTACTTGGCTTAATTACAGCAAGGTCTTACACATGAAATGTCAGTCCTTTTAACTTGGAATTTGGCAAACAGCGAGAAGCACATCCAATGGCTGAGCAACATTTCACCATGATTTTTAGCAACTGAGAACTGAAAGAAAATTAAAATGATAAGAATTAGTAACTTCAAAGCTAAAGCCAAAAGCAAGTATTTTCTTCTAACACCTGCAATTTTGCTGGTAAAATTTTCTCAGGGCATGGCACTTTAATAATAATGAAGAATGAAATTATGTCATTTGCAGCAAAATGGATGGAAGCAGAGCACATCATTTTAAGTGAATTAACCCAGACACAAAAAGAAAAAGACCATATATATGTTCTCATCCATATGTGGGAGCTACATCTAACCTAAAGTGAAAAATATAATACATATTTAGACACATAAAAATGAACAATTATATCTGACAATGGAAAATACAAGTAGACCAGATAAGAGAGGGCAGGGGACCAGAGGGTGGAAATGGAGGTTGGTGAAGTGGGGAAAGAGAAGATAAACAACGTACAGGGGTAAAAAGGGAGATGAAAATCTCAAAATACAGGCTGTAACTATATGAATACATGGAAAAAAAGGGAAGGAAAAAAAATCAATGAGAATATAACCCACGACTGCGTATGATTTTCATTACATGTTAATTAAAATTCTTTTTCTTTAGTTTATACTGTTCTGTAAAGTATGTAAGATGAATGTGTAAGCAAGATTCATTTAATAGTTGTATAATGGACATAGCAACTTATGTATTATTCTGTACTGCACTAACATTTATAAATAATAATAAAAAAACAAGTCTAGACATTTAGCTGTCCATCCTGAGGCATACTACGACTTTTGTAGACCTGAATACTTCTCTTCCATATCCTTACCAACACTCTATTCTTTCCGACAAGGCCTCAGCACACTAACTCTTCCTGGCATACAATTTGGTACTCATCTTTCAGCTCAAGTGTCTCTTCTCCGGGAAAACTTTCCTCAACACCTAAAGTTAGAGCGCCTCTAGTATCAGTTATCTCAGAATACACACACCTCCTCACAAGTATTTCGCTAAATTGTAATCTTACATTTATTGCAGTGATTTCCTGACTAACGTCTTTCTCTCCCACCCGTCTGTGAGTTCCACTAGGAAATGGCATGCGTGCCTCTCTTTTTTCTCCATTTTTTTTTGTCTTCATGGCCTGGTGATTGGCACATGGTAAATGTTAGTATATATTCTGAATGAAGAGCAAGAGAAATGGAACGTGGACAACGAGCAGCTCAAGGTTCTATTTGCGCCTGGTGTCCACCTGCAGGGAACTCAGAGCCCAAGGCTACCGAGCTCCGCCCCTTTCTGGAGGCGCCCGGCCGCCCGAGGGCGAGGGAGGGGCCGTCCAGTCACAGGGGCCGATGTGGCTGGAAAGCTGCGCTTCCGCAGGGGCGACGCGGCGTCTCCGCCCTGCGGTCCTCCTCGCTCTGCACCACGCCTCGGCATCTGGGCGAACAGCGATGCGGAGGAAAAGAAGAATCAACTTAAGAGTTATTACCGTTAGCGGCGAAGACGGCAACTAACGTCGACAACAGAGATTGCGCCTCCCAGGGCATCCGCTACAGCCCACAGAACCGGAAATCCGGCTGCCCCGGGTCACGTGATCAGCCGCCATATCTGCCCCAGTAGCGACTGCGGGGGTGGGGGGAGGGGGTATTAGAACGGCGGGGCTTCTCTGGGCGTGGTTTTCAACCTGGGGGAAGGGTCTTTGGAGTGTGAGGGGAGGTGGAGGAGATGGCGGCGACGGCGCGGGAAGATGGCGTCCGCAGCCGAGAGCGAGGGCCGCGGGGCTGTGAGCACTATGACAGAGGATGTCTCCTGAAGGTGACGACTTCAAAGGGCTCTTCTTGACGAGCTGCCTCCGGGTCAGGCTGGGGCGGGGTGGGTAAGGCGGTTAGGCTTGGGTTTAAGTTTGAGGCTAAACTGCTCGTCAGGATACCTGTTCCATCTGGAACGGAGTTCCTCCTGCAGAAAACGTTTTTGGCAAGGCGACCATAAGCCTCATCTTTGCTCCCTGTCTTGTACTTAACGAGCAAAGCCCTTCTCTGGCAAGAGCTTGGACTTGCACAGTCTCTTTACCAGTGGGTTTATTCGTCTTTTGGTGGTGGAAGTAAACTGAGGCAGTGCCAGGCCTATCTTAGGCTTTTCTCCAGGACCATCTTCAGGTGTATGATGAAATAAAGGAGGGCAGCAAGTGGAGAAGCAGAATTTAGTTTCAGGTCCTGTAGTAAATAAATTTTACAGCTTGTCAGCTTCCTTTTGGAGTCAGTGCCTGCGCCCAGACCTGTCAAGGAGAAAATGTATATGTAAATAGAAGACAATCATATAATTGCCATTAAGTTGGAAATCAGGTGTAGAAAAGTACCTAGTATATATGCGTTGTTACTTTTGCTGTTTACTTTGAGAAAACTTCCTAGAGTTTAAGTTGTCACTCATCCAGTTAAAGTTTCCTTATTTTCTTTCAAGAAACCCTATAAAGATTTTGCTGAGAAAGGCTGAGCTTTGGGTGGAGGGTGTAGCTCAGTAGTAGGTAGAGCATGTGCTTAAAATGCAGAAGGACCTGGATTCAATCCCTAAAAGTTCCCTTCCTCCCCTAAAACAAAGGTTGAGCTTTGGAAGTCTTCTGCCTTATACCCAGATAATTAGCTCTGTCAATTGCTCTGGGATTTTTTTTTTTTTTTTTTTTTTTTTTGCAAGCCACTCTTCAGAGTGCCTCACATGTAAAATAGGGTTCTTAGTTCCTTTTTCTGTGAAAACATGAAGATTGTACACTAAAGAACATGTGTAGTGTTTATCAGGTGCATTCCTTGGAGCGAGTAGTAAATTTTATCTACCACCATTGTAGTGGTCATCATCATACTGATTTTTTTGTCATCTCACTTTTACCAGTCAGCCCTGCAGTCAGACCAGAGTAATTAGAAACCAGCGTCAAAGGCCTGTCGTTAGTCGAAGGCCTGCAAGGACAACCTACACTCTTCATTACAGCAACTTAACCCTAACTAGCCATGGTTTGGTGAACATTCCTTACTTCACTGCTCTGGATGAAGCTCTTTGAAAGTTGGTCGTTCACCAAATACTGTGTAAGGAATTGAGTACTATCCTTGTGATTACATTTCTGAATACTCTTTCAAACTTCAGGTCTGAAACTGAATTTAACATCTGTCCTCCCCTTACTCCTCCATAGTAACTACACAACTCTGGTAAATGTTTCATAGCACTGAGATACTTATCCCTGAGTGTCAAACACTTTTCTAGTGTATAACTGGAGAAGTTGGCCTTAGAGAAAAGTATGGACTGTAGATTGTAAGAGAAGCCAGAGGGTGAGGTATATCACAAGGATTTGATAGAGTTTTTGGGAGGATGTTTTCTTTTGATTACTCCTCCTCTTATTCTCTCCTTCCTCCCTCCCTTCTTTCCTTCCTTCCTGTTGGGCATTGGACCCAGGGCCTTGCATGTACTAAGCATGCACTCTACTACTGAGCTGCATTCTCAGCCACTTGTTTACTGTTGTTTTAATAAGTAAAATGAGAAGCAAGGTCATCAGCAGAGTGTTAAGAGGGAGAAAGAGGTGTTAGTTTTAAAGAGAAAAGTTGTGAAATGATTATCTAGATCTTAGATTTTAGACTCTAGAAGAATGAAAGTTAACTAAGGAATGGTGGGAGGAAGAGTCCGTTTTTTATGAGTGGTTATCACGTAAAAGTGAGACCAGACAGTATGATGGACTTTTTTACTCTAGCCATAGTCAGCTGCTTCTGATACAGGTTGAGTAGGAGAGAGTTGGATTTAACTAGGGTTGAGATTTTTGTAGGTGAGTATGTAGAAGAAGAGAGGAGGGAACTAAGGTATATGCAAGGGAAGATGTGGAGTTAGTTGAAAAGAGGAGAGTTAGTGGTTAGAGAATTTCATGCTTGGAATTGAGCTACAAAGAGGGTACAGACCTTGTTCTGGAGTACCAGTTCTCAAAGTTTGATAAGTGGGTCCCCCAGTTAATCTCAGAGGTTGTGAGCAAAGCTGCTTTTTAAGAATACGAAGGTAATATTTTTCCAGTGTGTTGACATTTGTACTGGTGGTAGAAAAGCAATGATTAAAACTGCTAGCACTGTGCATGAGTGAAAACACTGATTCTATACTATTGAATTAAATGCACTGAACTATAGCGTGTTGTTAGTTGCCATCCAGTTGGGTCTGACTAGTAGCAACCCTGTGTGCAACAGAATGAAATACTCCCCAACACTGTGCCATGCCTGGCAGTATGTTAGTGCTTCTCTGCTAGTCATAACATTTTCACTGATTGCTTCAGAAGTGGGCTTCCACGTCCTTCTCTTGTTTTTGCAGTTCAGGGCTTTAGAGAGCAGAGCAGCTCTCTACCAACTGAGCTAAACCCCAGCCTGAACTGTAGTGTATCTATGGTTAAAAAACACCCCCCAAAACTACAAACCAGTTTCACTTAAACATGTCATTGCTGAAGCAGTAAAATTATTAATTTTTATCAAATCTCACCTCTTGCCTACATGTCTTTTTTATATCCTGTTCGACAAAATAGGATGTTTTTATTAAGCACTTGGTTGTCTGGAGGAAAACGCTGTAGTGCAATTGGGTTGTTAGGAGAACTGTTTGCTTTTTCATGGAACAATATTTTTCACTTGAAATACCTGTGGTCATTGAATTAAGTATTTATTTGACAGACATTTTCCTAAAAAGAAGGGAATCAAGTCTCATTAATAGGGAAACAATTGACAGTTTTTGTTGCCAGTGATAAAATTGAAGCTTTCATGCAAAAACTAGAATTTTAAAAAACTCCTGTTATTTCTGTAAGCTTGGAAGTGTTGCAATACCTAAAAATTTTGAACAAATGTGATTTTTTTGATTATGTGTCAAATATGTGAACATTTGGAAGATCTACACAACTCAGTGAACTGGTGTTTTCTAAATAACTAATGCATGGGTAAAATGTCTATTCCAAGTGCAGAGTAGATCAATGGATTTTAATGGAACAGAGCAGATTTCATTGGCATGATATCAGATTCTGCATTGCAGCTAACCTTTAAGAATTATTGAGTTGGTGTAGTACCAGAGAATATCCATAAATCTCCAAAAGGTTATTAAAATACTCTTCCATTTTCCAGTTACATGTTTGTGTAAGGCCAGAATTTCCTCATATACTTTAACAACTGATTGAATGTAGAAAGAGATGTGAGAATCCAGCTATTTTGGGGGGAAAATTCAGTTTTTTCTTCATTAAAATATGCTGCTTATGTTACATGTAATGAGTGGACTTGTTACTTTTGTTTTTTTAAAAAGTAGCATTTTAAAGTTATATCAGTAACCCATTTAAACAAAAACTCTTTGGGATCCTTAATAACTTTTAAGAGTACAAAGGGGTCATCAGACTAAAATGTTTGTGAAGTACTCTTCTGTAGAATGACCATGAGAATGTGTGGCTGAGAAGGGTTGGAGGACAAGGCTAGTAAAAGTGAGAAAGTCAAGAAACTGAGAGTTGGGGCATTGAAAGAATTACTGTTGACATGCAGATTACCAAGATTTAGGACTAGAGTAGTGTTGGAGAAAAGGGAGGCCAGTAAAGTGTTAAAATCTTTAAAGAATGAACTGTGTTACAGTTAAATTTTGGCATAGGAAGCCTTCAGAAGTGAATGAACCTGCAAGATCATAGTGTACTAAAAGTATTGTGTTAGTTCACTGGCCTGGAAATTTGTTGATATACTGGTTAAGGTAAAGTTAAGTTGCTGTAATGAAAAGACTTAACAATAATGTGTTTTAAAGAATAAAGAGTTTATTTCTTCCTATTAACAGTTCCAAGGTGAGTGATCCAGATTGGTGATGAGTCTTCATTCTGTGTGGCCATTTTAGGGACAGGTTTTTACCATTGTATTATTTTGCCATGTTTCAGGGCAAATGACCATCTGTGTGATCCAGCTGTGGTATAGCTGGGCAATCATGTGCTCAGGAAGGAGAGAGTAGGTTTTCTTGCATGACTGGCAGTTTTTGCCGTTCTCCAAAACAAAGCCTATTTCTTATCTCTTACATTTGCATCCTCTGCAATCTTAGGTATATAGTTGATGATTAATAATAACTAGTGAAATAAGATAATGTTTTATGTTTAGAGGTTGAGGTATGTAAATGAATTTATATGGAAATGTCTGAGAAGGGGTTGCCTGTCCACTTTTGAAGGTGAGACTGGCATTAGGATGTTGTGTGATTAGTTTTTCAGGCTAGGGATTTCCATCCTTCATAATTCTTGTGATTTAAGATTGTATTTAATGTCACACAAGCATATAGATGTTGAAGGGAATAGTTAATATCAAATATACCATGTACCAAGAAACAATGAAATGTTAGCAACTGATCCATCATTGTAATCGTTGACCTCATTCCAGAAGGAAGAGATAGACCTTTTCTTTCTGCAGAGTAAACTTGTCTTCTCTTGCTTCTTATGTCTTTTTTCTCCTCTGATATTAGGCACCGTGTTGTGACAAGCTTTATACTTGCCGATTGTGTCACGACAACAATGAAGATCATCAGCTGGATCGCTTTAAAGTGAAGGAAGTACAATGCATAAACTGTGAAAAAATTCAGCATGTAAGATTTTATGACATTTCCGTTTTTAAAAATACGGATTAAAAAAATTTAATACATTGCAAATGACACTAACTCTTAAGAGTTAGCAATATATGATTTAGGTGTTTAAACACTTATAAAAATAAGTTATTTTCTAATATAAATTCTGGATATTCAGATAGTATGGTAATTAAAAATGTTATGGTGAACTTATTCTACTTTTTAATTACTTTTGTTCTTCTTAGGCCCAACAGACTTGTGAAGAATGTAGCACATTGTTTGGAGAATATTATTGCAGTATATGCCATCTGTTTGACAAAGATAAGAAGCAGTATCATTGTGAAAACTGTGGAATTTGTAGGTACTGTATAAAAAAATGTTCTTTTAAAATCATTTTTAATGTTCTTGGGCAACAGTAATTTTTAAAATCAACTTAATTGGGATATAATTCATGTTTGGCAAAATGTATTCATTTTAAGTGTCCAGTGCAGTGAGTTTTGATATCTGTATCTCTGTCTACATGTATACATATATGTCAAATTCTAAAGAGTTTTCTCATGCCCCTTTTTGTAATAATCATTTAACTTGCCCATCAGCTACTGTGTGGCTATTTTACATTTTAACTTTAGAATACCTTTGTGATATAAAATGGTTTTTATATAAAATAGATGGATCTTTGTGTCATAATTATAAAACATTTTTGTTAATTTTTTTCATTTTTACATTATCTGTTTCCTTTTAAATACTTTTACATATAAACATACTATCATTGTTTAACCACTTTCGGGCTTAAGTAAATTTTGGTGTACAAACATCATAAAAGATGGGAAAACTGGTGCTTTTGGCAAATTGAGATACTCCAAGTTCTTGATACAAACTATTTATAATTTGAAGTCTTTCCTATTAAATGACTAAGTAGATGAAGATACTATATTTACTTTTTGTTCTTAGAAATATATTGTTTATTTCTTTTTTTCTTTTTTGTTTCTTTTGGTTTGTGCGGAGCTGGGGATCAAATCCAGGACCCTGTGCATGATATGCAAGTGTTTTACTATTTAGCTGTACTACTTCATTCCTTTTCTTGAGTGAGACCATTTATCTAGAATATCATCATCTGAAAACCATAATTGTATTTATTGCGCATAGGATCAATTTCAACATTATCATTAGAGTCCAGATCGGTGAGTCTCAACTGGAGATGATTTTGTGCTCAAAGATATTTGGTAATGTCTGAAGACATTTTTGGTTGTCACAGCTGAACATGGGGGAGTACTATGTCATTTATTAGAAAGAGGCCAAGGATGCTATTTAAAATCCTACAATGTACAGGACAGTTCTCTACCATAAGAATTATCTGAGCCTTAGTGTCTAAGTGGAGAAACCCTAGAGTAGACTGTTACTATCTGATTTTTGGCATTTATCTTCTTCTTTGTCTAAATTTTCTTATTTTTATTTTTCTATTTGTCATTATTGAAAAAGAAAATTCTGATTGCTTAGTTGTGTTCAGGGAAAACCAAAAAAAGGCTACAAAGATATCTCTAGACTTTTAACACCTTTTTGATAGATGATGTAATACTTGGAGCAATGAGAAAAGAAAATTGAAGGATCTTGCAGAGGTGATTTACTTCATATTGTATCATCCTTTAGTCTCTTGGTTAGGATAGTTGGAAATTGATAATATACAAGAATTCCTAGGATGCTGAAATATCAGTGTTTCAAAGGTAGGGGGAAAATAAAATCATTAAGATCTTATAATGTATCAGATGGTGACATATATGGTAAATTGCAAAATGGATCGAATTTATTCTAATGCAGAAAGTAGATTGTCTCCTTGTTCTTTGGAAGATCTCTTGTTGTTGTTGTTGTTGTTGTTGTTAGGTGCCATCAAGTTGAGTATGACTCATAGTGACCCTATGTACAGCAGATCAAAACACTTCTCGATTTTGTGCCAGGCACACGATCTTATTTATGTTTAAGCCCATTGTTGCAGATATTGTGTCAATCCATCTGGTGGAGGGTTTTCCTCTTTTGCGTTGACCTGCCACTCTCCCAAAAATGATGTCTTTCTCCAGGGATTGATCTCTCATGACTACATGTCCGAAATGTGTAAGATACAGTCTAGCCATTCTTGCTTCTGAGGAACACTCTGGTTGCACCACTTCTAGGACAGATCTGTTGGTTCTTCTGGTAGTCTGTGGTATATTCAGCAGATGTCTCCAGCACCATAATTCAAAAGCATCAGTTCTTTTCCTGTGTCCCTTACTCAATGTCCAGCTTTCACAACCATGTGATGTGACTGAAGATACCATCGCCTGAGTCAGGCGTACCTTCGACTTCAATGTGACGTCTTTACTTTTCAGTACTCTAAAGAGATCTTTAGCCACAGCTTTTCTTAGAGCAATGCGTCTTTTGATCTCTTGACTGCTGCTTCCACATGTGTTGATTATAGGGCCAAGCAAAGCAAAATCTTGGACAACCTCAATCTTTTCTGCATTTATTGTGAAGTTGCATACTGACCCAGTTGTAAGGATTTTTGTTTTGTTGATGTTTAGTCTCAACCCATACTGAAGGCTATGATCTTTGATCTTCATCAGTAAATGTTTTAAATCCTCTTCACTTTCAGCAAGCAGAATTGTGTCATCTGCATAATGCAAATTGTTAATGAGTCTTTCTCCAATCCTGATGCCGCGTTCTTCCTCATAAAGTCTGGCTTCTTGGATTATTTGGTCAGCCTATAAATTGAAGCGATATGGTGAAAGTATACAGGCCTGATGCACACCTTTCTCACCTCTAAGCCAGGCAGTGATTCCTTGTTCTGTTTGAACAACTGCCCCCTGGTTCATGGACAGATTTCTCGTGAGTACAAGTAGGTGCTCTGATATTCCTATTTTCCGAAGTGTTATCCATAATTTGTTATGATCCACACAGTCAAATGCCTTTGCATAGTCAATAAAACATACATAGACATCTTTCTGATATTCTCTGCTTTCAGCTAATATCCACCTGACATCAGTCATGATGTCCCTGGTTCCCCTCCCTCTTCTGAATCCCGCTTGATTTTCCGGTAATTCCCTGTCTATATTCTTGCTGCAGTTGCTCTTGAATGATCTTTAGTAAAATTTTGCTTGTGTGTGATATTAATGATACTGTCCGATAGTTTGCACATTCAGTTGGATCCTCTTTTTTGAGAATAGGCACAAATATGGATCTCTTCCAATCAGTTGGGTAGGTAACTGTTTTCCAAATCTGTTGGCATAAATATGTTAACACCTCCAGTGCTGCATCTGTTTGTTGAAACATCTCTATTGGTATCTCATCAATTCCTGGAGCCTTGTGCTTCGCTAGTTCTTTTAAGGCAGCTTCCACTTCATCCTTCAATACCATTGGTTCCTCTTCATATGCAGCCTCTTGAAATGGTTGGTCATCTACCAATTCTTTTTTGTATAACAACTCTGTGTATTCCTTCCGTCTTCTTTTGATGTTTCCTGCATCATTTAATATTTTCCCTGTAGAATCTTTCACAATTGCCAATCGAGGCTTGAATTTTTTTTTCACTTCGTTAAGCTTGAGAAACACAGAGCGTGTTCTTCCCTTTTGGTTTTCTGCCTCCAGCTCCTTGCACATGTTATTATAATATTTGTTTTTGTCTTCTTGAGCTGCCTTCTGAAATCTTCCGTTTAGATGCTTAACTTCATCATGTCTTCCTTTTACTTTAGCTGCTCGACGTTCAAGGGTAAGTTCTACTGTCTCTTTTGACATGTAATTTGGTCTTTTCTTTTTTTCTTGTCTCTTTAAGAACTTTTTGCTTCCTTCTTGAATGATATCTTTTATGTCATGCCACAACTCTTCTGGTCTCCTATCATTTGTGTCTAATGCATTAAACCTATTTTTGAGGTAATCTCTGAACTCAGGTGGGATATACTCAAGGTCATACCGTGGCTCTCATATACTTGTTCTAATTTTCTTCAGCTTCAGTTTGAACTTGCATATGAGAAGTTGATGGTCTGATCCATAGTCAGCACCTGGTCTTGTTTTGACATTTGATAAAGAACTTTTCCATCGTCTCTTTCCACATAATGCAGTCAATTTGATTCCTGTACGTTCCATCTGGTGAAGTCCATGTGCATAGTTGCCGTTTATGTTGTTGAAAAAAATGTATTTGCAATGAAAAGGTCATTGGTCTTACAGAATTCTATCATCAATCTCCAGCTTCATTTCTGTCACGAAGACCATATGTTCAACTACTGAGCCTTCTTCTTTGTTTCCAACCTTTGCATTCCAGTCAGCAGTAATGATCAGTATGTCCTGATTGTATGTTTGATCTATTTCAGATTGCAGAAGCTGGTAGAAATCTTCCCTTTCTTCATTTGTGGCCTTAGTGGTGGGTGCATAAATTTGAATAATAGTCATATTAACTGGCTTTTCTTGTAGACATATGGATATTATTCTATCACTGATGACATTGTATTTCAGGACAGATCTTTTTTTGAGATATCTTTTTTGATGATGAATGCAACCCCATTTCTCTTTAGTTTATCATTCCCAGCATAGTAGACCATATGATTATCTGACTCAAAATGGCCCATGCCAGTCCATTTTACCTCACTGATGCCTTGAATGTCAATGTTTATGCACTCCATTTCTCTTTTACCGATTTCTAATTTTCCTAAATTCATATTACATACATTCCATGTTCCAATTATTAATGGATGCTTACAGTTGTTTCTCCTCATTTTGAGTTGTGCCACATCAGCAAATGGAGGTCCCTGAGGCTTTACTCCATTTCTGTCATCAAGGTAAACTCTACTTTGAGGAGGCAACTCTTCCCCAGT
Organism: Pedetes capensis; assembly: GCA_007922755.1. NCBI lineage: Eukaryota > Metazoa > Chordata > Mammalia > Rodentia > Pedetidae > Pedetes > Pedetes capensis. Next base: position 249,191 of record VMDO01000490.1, read on the forward strand.
AGTCTTTTGAGTGCCTTTCAACCTGAGGGGCTCATTTTCTGGCACTGTATCTGACAGTATTTCTTTGCTATCCATAGAGTTTTCAGTGGCTAGTTGCTTGCAGCCGTAGCCCTGTGGCATCCAATCCTGTAAGATCTCAGAAGCTATGCAGGGTCTGGCCTGGTTAGTACTTGGATGGAAGACTGCCTGGGAACACCAGGTGCTGTAGCCTTGGGAGACGGACCTGGCAATCCACTCCCAAAACTCAGTCTGCCATTGAAAACCCTATGAACAGCAGAGAAACACTGACAATAGTGTTTCGCCTGTTTTACGCAGGGTCACTTTGAGTTGGATACTGACTTGATGGAACCTAACAACAACAACAACAACAGTTGTTTTCGGAGTGGTTTGCCGGTGCCTACCCCCTCATCTGTCTTAGTCTGGAAGCTCAGCTGAAACCTGTCCACCATGGGTGACCCTGCTGATATCTGAGATACTAGTGGCATAGCTTTCAGCCTCACTGCAACACACAAGCCCCCATAGTGTGGCAAACTGACAGACATGTGGGAGGAAGATCTCTTAGATAGAATAATGTCTTAAAATATTCATATTTAAAACAATTGATTTAAAGGGACCCAAACCAGAGTATAGAATGGATATCGTATGATATATACTTTTGCATTCATAAAGATTGGTAACTGCTGAATTTAATCTGCAGCCTTTATCAGAACTTTTAACTTGGTAATTGTGCAGTGTAAATCTCTTAAGAATTTTTTTTTTCCCTGGCACAGTACTGGGTTGCTGAACTCAGGGCCTTGTGCATACTTTCAAAGCACCCTATCAGTGAGCTGCACCTACAGCCTCCCTTTTTTTTAATCTTGAGATGGGATCTGCTAAGTTATCTAGGTTGCCTCTGGCCTCAAAATTGTGATCCTCCTGCCTCTTCCACAGCTTTCCAAGTCACTGGGGAATGGTTTTTTTTTTTTTTTTTTTTGCTTGTTTTGTTTTTAGTAGTACTTTGCTGCTTGAACCTAGAGCCTCACATGTACTTTCCAAGTGCTTTACTGCTTACCATTGACTACCCCCAAGCCCATTTTTCATATTTTTATTTTGAGACAGGGTCTTGCTAAGTTACAGAGCCTCTGGCCTTAAACTCATGGTCTTTCTGCCTCAGCCTCTCAAGGTGTTGGGATTAGTGACTTGTGCTATGGTACTGGGCTAGAATGTTGAGTTTTTAATAATAGGGAAATATCTAGTTAAAAAAAATAGAATACTGGAAAAATTTTTGAAGTAGAAAAGGTGTAACTCAGATTTTAGTCAAATTACTATGATCACTTCAAGTAGGTGTTTTAGGAGATAGTACATCTGTTGACATTCAGAAATTTTTGAAATGTCTATTTTACAATGGCTTTTAATAAGTGCCAATGGCGTATTGGAAATTCACCCTCTTGGAGGATTTGCAGTAATTTGATTTTTCAAAAAAATTGGTAAAGCATCTCAGGACTAAACCTGTTAAGTGAGATTGGCAGAGAAATACTATCTCTAACTAGAAATAGCATGTGATCAACGAATAATCCCTTTTTTATTTTTTATTTTTAAGACAGCATCTTCCTGAGACTGGCCTTAAACTTATCGTCCTGCCCCAGCCTCCAGAGTGCTAAGATTACAAGCTTGCCCCACCACACATAGCCACTGTGTTTTTAAATAATGTTGTTGTTGTTAGGTGCCAGTCGAGTAGAGTCCGACTCATAGCAACCCTATGTATAGCAGATCGAAACACTTGTCGATTCTGAGCCAGGCAAACGATCTTATTTATGTTTAAGCCCATTGTTGCAGACACTGTGTCAATCTATCTGGTGGAGGGTTTTCTTCTTTTGCGTTGACCTGCCACTCTTCCAAACATGATGTCCTTCTCCGGGGATTGTTCTCTCCTGACTACATGTCCGAAATATGTAAGACGCAGTTTGGCCATTTTTGCTTCCAAGGAGCACTCTGATTGTACTTCTAGGACAGATTTGTTGGTTCTTTTGGCAGTCCATGGTATATTCAATAGACGTCTCCAGCACCACAATTCAAAAGCATCAATTCTTTTTCTGTCTGTCTGGTTCAGTGTCCAGCTTTCACAGCCATATGATGCCACTGAAAATACCATGGCATTAATTAGACGCACCTTCGTCTTTAATTTGACATCTTTGCTTTTCAATACTCTAATGAGATCTTTGCCACAGCTTTTCTTAGAGCAATGCATCTTTTGATTTTTTGACTGCTGCTTCCGCGGATGTTGATTATAGAGCCAAGCAAAGCAAAATCTTGGACAACCTCAATCTTTTCTGCATTTATTGTGAAGTTGCACACTGATTCAGTTGTAAGGATTTTTGTTTTGTTGATGTTTAGTCGCAACCCAAAAACTCAGACTTAACTGGGTTATATTTCCCTATTTTTCCAATATACTCATGAAGTTGTGCTGTGTACATTGAGATTGACCTCTCACCTTCATCCTTCCTCACTGATCCTCCTCCTCATCCCATCTTCTCCAATCTTTGCTTCCTTCTGCTAGTCCCTCCCTCCTCCTTTCTACTCCTTATATAGTCCCTTCTTCACTAAGTTTAATTGTGCGTTTTTTAGGTATCAATTTATGTATAGGATTTTTTTCTTCCTTTAATTATGATTCAGTTCCCACATAATAAGTGAAAACATATGGTATTTCTCTTTTTGGGCTTGTGTTTATTCACTTAAGATGATATTCTCCAATTCCATCCATTTTTGTGCAAATGACATTTCATTTTTTAAAATTACTTAGTGTTCCATTGTGTATATGTACTATAATTTTTTTATCCGTTCTTCCTTGGTATTGTGAAAAGTACTGCATTGAATATGGAGATACAGGTGTCTCTATGGTATGATGATTTATCTTCCTTTGGGTATAGTCCCAGAAGTGGTATAGCTGGATTGTATGGCAGTTCTTTTTTTGGTTTTCTGAGATATCTCCATATTGATTTCCAAAGTGGTTCAACCAATTTACAGTCCCACCAACAATGCAAGAGGGTTACTTTTTCTCCACAACCTCGCCAGCATTTGTTTTTATTTGTTTTGTTGATCTTGGCCATTCTTACTGGAGTTAGGTGGAATCTCAAGAGTTGTTTTGATTTGCATTTCCCTAATGGCTAGGGATATTGAACATTTTTTCATGTGCTTCATGGCCTTACAAACTTCTTCACTTGAGAACTGTCTGTTTAGTTTCTTTGCCCACTTGTATATCAGATTATTTGTTGTCTTGGGAGTTGCTTGCATGAGTTCTTTGTAAATTGTAGAAATTAGTCTTTTGTCAGATAAGTAGGACGTGAAGATTCTCTCCCATTCTGTGGGATCTTCCTTAACTCTGTTGATTGTTTCCTTTGCTGTACAGAAGCTTTTCAGTTTCATGTAATCCCATTTATCTATTCTTATTGCAATTTCCTGAGCAATTGGAGTCTTATTAAGGAAATGCTTTTCTATGCCTATATGTGGGCTGGGATTTAGCTCAGTTGGTAGAGCACTGTGCTGCAGTCTCTGAGGTCCCGAGTTCAACTTCCAGCACCGCAAAAATGAGAGAAGGGCCTGGCAATCCATTCCCAAGGCAATCTTGAAACAGCCATTGAAAACCCTATGAGGGTTGCTATGAATCAGATACCGACTCGACGGCACCTAACAACAACAACAACAACATGCCTATATGTTGGAGCGTATTGCCTACCTTTTCTTCTAGTAATTTTAAAGTTCTGGTTTTATGTTGAGGTCTTTTATCCATTTCAAGTTAACTCTTGTGCAGAATATTTTTAAAAATTATGATACACCCATATCAAATTTATAGCTATTGGGAAGATTGAAGTGAGCTGTGCATATCTTTAACTTGGGAGGCTGAGGTAGGAGGACCCTGAATTCAAGGCTAGAGGCAGCCTGCACAACTTAGCAAGACCCTGTCTCAGAATAGTAAAGGGGAAGAGGCTGAGGGGGTAGTTCAGGTATGGAGCGCTTGCCCAGTATGTGGAAGACTGTGTGTTTAACCTGAAAGTACTAAAGTAAAAAAAAAAAACAAGGGAAGTGCTTCTGTATAGACAGACAAAAAATAATTCTCAGACATATTAAGTTAAAAAAACTGTGGGGTAGTATAAGTAAATAGCTCTGTTTGTGTGAGGAATAAAGCTCAAATTATGTATGTATCTCTTTTCTTCCTCCCTCTATACAATTTTTTAGGAGAAAAAAAGCCTTAGAAGGGTGGATACGTTGTGTTTATAGTGCATTACATTTGAAGAGGGACGTTGGCGAGAGAGTTGTGTATCCCATACTCAGTGTGGTTTGAATTATTTTTATAGTGGGACCAAGTTTAGGTATTACATAATGAAAAATTATCACTGTAATTAAAAAAACTAATCTTTTGGTTTTCATGTTTTGTTAGGATTGGTCCAAAGGAAGATTTTTTCCACTGTTTGAAATGTAACTTATGCCTAGCTATGAATCTTCAAGGAAAACATAAGGTATGTAATTTAGTTTACATGGTTTTAAAAGCTTTTTGGTGTTTTTAAGAACCAGCTTAAATTTTAATTGTTTCTGAAGTATGTTAATTTTCACATACTACTAGGTGCAACTGTATTTATTGCTTTTTTAAAAAGCAATATTAAGTAGCTACTCTAAAAGATATGCCACAGAGCATCTGATCTATAATTACTGTAATGTAATAATGCTTATATCAGTTATTAGCATAATGTTGACAACTTCTTAGTTGGTTTATGGATTCTTATCATGGTACTACTTTTAAGATTAGCTTAAAAAGGGGAAATACTGAGTAATGTGTCCTATTTACACAGCATTCTAAGAAAATTTAGAAAATATATTTATATTTCCTTTCATAAATAAGACATAACTTTTAATCTGGGTATAAGAGTTTAATCTCAGGTCTTCTTTCATTATTATTATTATTTTTTTTAAAAAGGTAGTATTGAAGTACCAATTCTGCTTACTGTAAGAATTTGGAGAATAGAGGATTGGCATAGAGTGATGTATGAATAATATTTTACAAGTATGGGAAATTCTGGTAAGGACAGTGAGTAACAACATTGTGTCTGAATAGTGAGAGACAGAGACAGACACACTGAGAGACTGATTGGAAAGAGAGTATTTAAAATAATTTGTTTAGCACTATACTAAGTTCAACAGAAAAAAGGATTAAGAAATTCTTGCTGAAATACAATATTAGATAGTACCTGGCCTAATAAAGTGGTGGGAAATAAGACAAACATATAGGATATGGTAACAGAGCAGGAAAAAAGAATGAGGCTTAGTAAAGATGAATCCCAGTATTTTTAGCCCTACCTCAAAGGTACTTTACTAGTAGATGGTGAATTTGTTAGAAATTAAAGATTGAGTCTGGCTTTATAAAAGTAGGTTAGAATGATAGCAAGTTAAGCTAGGTGGGCATGGTGGCATATACCTGTAGTCCCAGCACTCTGGAGGCTGAGGCAGGAAGATTATGAGTTCCAGGCCAGCCTGGGCTACATAACAAAAATTTGTCTCAAAAATAAACACACAAACAGTGTTAAAATATTGTTGTTGCAAATGTTACACTTAAAAAAAAAAAAAAAAAAGATAAGCTTGTGGAGATAGCCAGGAGTTCATAGCCTCTTATACATTATAGTTTCACGGTACTGTTCCAGTTTCCAAAACATGTGTGGAGGGTGTGTGTGCACATACACACACACACTCTCTCACCAGCTCATGGCATCCTCATGTTGCTTACATTTCATCAACTTAATGATGTCATTAATTATCAGGTATATCTTTATTACAGAGATGTTAAAATATGTTTGTGTGTGAAGTCATTTTAGAAGCAAATGAAATGAGTATTAATTTTGTTTTAGGAATAAGGAAAATAAGACTGAAGAAGTGGTGCCTTGTTTAAAATCTAAAGGATTCATAAATGACAAAGCTTGGATTGTAATCCACATTTTAAAATTTATTTTTTGAGGCTTTTTCTCTATATTAAACTCTGTTGTCTCTGTAAAGCTATACATACTTTATTTTGCAATTGTTTTGTTGTTTCTCAGTTATCATTTATTGTCTGTATTTTAGAAAGGGATTCTGACTTGTACTCAAGTGCTTCAGTTAAAAACCTGGGAGTCATGCATGAGTGTGGTGCTTTGCCTTATTGCCTTATAGCTAATCAAACACTAAGTTTTACCAAGATAAGAACTCAGTCTATTGAGACTCAAATTTAATTCACCTCTTACTGTTATATAACTTTGTAAGTTGTTTTTATCTTCTCTAGGCCTCAAATACCTCATCCATAAATTAATCATTATACCTATTTCATCTAGGGCTATGAGAATTAATTGAGCTTACTCAGGTACTGTACTTAACAAATGGAATGTAGTAAATTTTGCCAATATTATTAATTAGTTTGTCTTACTAATTTAGGATAGTGGCTTTGTAGTAAAACACATAAGACAGAAAAGTTCCAAACCTTATTATCTTTGGATCTTGGGTAAGTATCTTGATTCTCTGATTCAGTTTCCTTATCTGTAAAATGAAGGTAATCTGAATGAAGTTTATTGAACATTTTTATTATTGCAGGTAATGTGTAAAGCTAGATATAATTGTGAAAATTAAAGAACTGTTAAAACCATTTTCTGATATATAAGAAGCATGTGTGAATGTTGGCTATTGTTTTTAGCAAGTTTGTTTTATTTTTATTTTTATTACTACTGTTACATCTCATGTTTTCATCTGTTGATGCTTTTGTTAACATGAATTCTCTTTTAAACAGTGTATTGAAAATGTTTCCCGGCAGAATTGTCCCATATGTTTGGAGGTAAGCTTAAAATATTTCTCACTTTGGAAATATACTTTCCTGAATTTTAAGAGATGCTTATTTATATTTTCTTGATACAAACACTAATCTTTTTTTTCTTTTTAGGACATTCACACATCCCGTGTTGTTGCTCATGTCTTACCATGTGGACATCTCTTACACAGGTAAAATAAATTTTTTTCCCTCAAAGATGTTTGAAAATAGTGGAGAGTTTTTGTTTTACTAAAATAATGTTATATTTTCTTACAGAACTTGTTATGAAGAAATGTTGAAAGAGTGAGTGATGGGATTAAAAAATTATAATTGTAAGATGTCTTTTTTTGTGGGGGAGGTAGGCAAATATGACTGCTACTTCCATTGTATAGGGGCATGGCAGATACTTACATTGAGATGAGTAGGGATGAATTGTGTTAAACTAGCCAAGGCATTTAGGTGATACAGGGCTACACCCATTTTTTTTTTTTTTTTTTTTTTTAATGATGCCTTATTTCCTCCTACAGCTTGAGGGAAATACTTCTTGTTTTTTAGCCATACTTAGCAATGAGCATAGTTGTCACCTGGAGTAGTTGTGGTGGTATAATAGCACTGAGAAATGTTGCTCAGAATTTTGTTAGGTTGTTATCTTGGCCCAAAAATGAACTGTAATGAAAATTGGTAAAGAGATTATTTAAAACTGGAACTAAAATAAGATGAGTAGTAGTTAGGAAAGAGGAGAAATGTGTTTTGGTCCTGCAAATTAATGAGCAGAAATTTTAATAGAAAGGAACTTTTTCAAATTTTCAGAAAGGAAATAACATGATCTGAATAATTCTTAAGGAAAATAATCCCTTCTTTGCATGAGTATATTAACAAATTGAGGTTGTTTAGCTAAGGAACAGCTTAATTGGTGTTTTTAGGTGCATGAAATATGTTCTATAAAGAATGTAGAATAATTCTCTCTAGTTTAGAGAACTGAGGACAACGACTTAGGGTTTTAAAAAATACTAGAAAATACAGAATATAAGTATTTTACAATGTGAAGATTCTCAAGTATTTCTAACATAGTATCTTAAAGTGTAGAATAATGCCCTATCTTGAATGGCTTATGAGCCAGAGAGCTTGCATCTTCTTGTATACTTGGGTTGATGTACTCTCTACTTAATGTTTAGAAAATAACCTTTTTGTCTCTTCCAGAGGCTACAGATGTCCATTATGCATGCACTCTGCTTTAGATATGACTAGATACTGGAGACAGCTGGATGATGAGGTGGCGCAGACTCCTATGCCATCAGAATATCAGAACATGACCGTGGATGTGAGTAGAATCAGTAATGCTTAAAGCTTTTCTGATTTCTTGTTGATTTTTTTTTTTATGTTTGCCCTTTTTTCTAAAAAATACTACTTTGACAAAAATGCCATTGTGATTGGTTAATGGGAAAGACAAAATGATCTTTAAATTTTAGTTACATTGAGGTCAGAGCAGGGGGAAAAGTCCCAAGAATACCTTTGTGCAATTTTTCTCAACACTAGATGGCAGGCAAAAACTTTATTCTGAATTATTTGCATAACACTTGTCAGAGTCAGTAATGTAACTGGCTAGAGATGGATCATTGATGTTCTAATTGTTTCATTTTTAATTATTTTAAATTTTATTTTAGAGATACATGTTTGTTGTTTTTTTGAAGCTTACCTTTTGGTTTTTAATGTTTTTTATCCTTTTTATTTTATCTTAGACTTTATTTGATCTTAATTTACCTGTAACCCAAAGTATAAAATGTATATCTAGGCCTTTTCCCTTATGGAGAATGATGAGTCATCTTTTTTCCACTAATTGAGATGTGCTGCTCTGTTGGCCTATTCTCAGTGTAGTATTGAGTTATAGATCAGAATGGAAAAGGTAGATAGCTTTAATAATTTTTTGAAATGTAAATTTTCTCAACATTTTTACATATTTCCACACACAAGAATAAAAACCATGTAACAAGGTACAAGTATTATTTGGGGGTCTGGGGATGTAGCTGAGTAGTAGAGTGCTTGCTTAGCAGGTGCAAGACTCTAGGTAAATTTTTTTTGTTTTTTGTATTCACACTGGATAGTTTCATAATTCATAATGGATAACTGGATTGTTGCTAAGGGCAATGGAAGATCACTTTTAGAATACTAACTGATAATTACATGATGTTTTACAGGAGACTAGATGACTTCAAAATAATAACTTTCTTAAGACAAAATTCACATACGAAGGAACTCATTCTTTTAAAGTACACAGTTCATTGCCTTTTAGTACATTCATGCAATTGTGTGCTAGGACCACAATTTTAGAATATTTTCATCACCCCAAAAGAAACCCTATACCTATTAGCAATCACTCCTCAGTTCCCAGTCCTAGACATCCACTAATCTTTCTGTATTTAGATGGTATTTTTTTATAAGAGTAGTTTTCCACATAACAATTTAGAGAAAATTTGGAACTTTTCTGCTTATGATGGTATGCCTGTTCTAATGCCAGTGCTTTTATTGCATAGTAGTATATTAATCTGTTTATTTTCAGGTTAATACCTTTTTTCATATTTTAGGATCTCACTTAGGACCAGAAGAAATTATTCCTAAGTGGCATTTGGTCATTTTAGGGATGATCAAGAGACTGTCTCTTGTTATTCAATTTAGGGAGCACTCTTTTTTGGACTTTAATTCATTCCTTTGGCATAGAAGACTAAGAACTTAGTATATTAAACCTAAAAAATAAAAGCAAAAATATTACAAATGCATAAGTATTGTAGTTTTATTAAGAGATAAATTCTGAATGCCTGTGAGAAATAGTGAAATCATGTATGTTATTTTGAGTTCTAAGTATTAGGTGTTGATCACGTGCCTAGGTTAATTTTCTTTCTTATACTAATTATACTCTTTGGGAAATATTTTAAAATAAGCCTTCTTAGCTCAGATTTCCATTTTCACTTTCTAAATTCAGATCCATCTAATTAATTTCAAATTTTCAGTGGGAAAAAGACATTTCTACTTATAGAAATGTTTAGATATATATGTATGTGTTCATATCTTTAATAAGATTGTCAAGAGATTGTTATAAGCAGACAGTGGCACTTATATGGTTTAAAATACTTAACATTCATTCAACTCTTCACTTTTTAGATTCTTTGCAATGATTGTAATGGACGATCCACAGTACAGTTTCATATTTTAGGCATGAAATGTAAGATTTGTGAGTCCTACAATACTGCTCAAGCTGGAGGACGTAGAATTTCACTGGATCACCAATGACCAGCCTACACTTCACTGGAAAACTCAGCATTTTGTCATTTAGAAAAGGGTCTGTGGAAAAGTATCCTGTTGTCTCAATGTGTCATAATCATGCATTAGAGATGATGTGTTTTGTATTAGTGTCACAGCATAAAGTCATATTACAAGACCTTAAGGATTCAGGGTCTCTTTATAGAATTATTGTAGCTCTATATTGGATGAAAGCCTCTGTGTTTGTGTTTTGATTGGAAATTTCTTTAGTGTCAGTTTTGAAGCCAATGATGTTTGCCACTGATACTCATATTTATAGAAGTATGTTATATTTTCCTGAAACTTTTAAGTGATACTGTGCGCAGAGTTCATTTCTAATTCTTGATAGAACTGCACTTACTTCTACTATTCTTGATTTTTAAGGGCTGTGCTATAATGAGAGTAAGTTCTACCTTTTTTTTTTTTTTAATTTGTGGTACTTGGTGGTTGAATCCAGGCCCTTGCACATACTTTACAAGTGCTCTACCCCTGGGCTGGACCACCAGCCCATTTTAAATTTTTTTTATTTTGAGACATGGTCTCACTGAGTTATGCAGGCTGCCTTTGGTCTTGAACTTTCGATCCTCCTTCCTCAGCCTCCCAATTAGAGGCATGCACCACTGCGCTGGCTCCTTATTGTTAATGTCTAATTACATATGCTTTTGAATTTTCTAAGACAGTCCTTTGGATCCTATAAGTGAATTTTGATGTAATAACTGTTAATAAAATTATATTGAAACATTGCTTTACAGAAAGTTTTTTTCCAAGGTTGTATATTTTTGGCTCAATTAGGGCAATATAGTCAGTTTTATAACATAATAGAATTCCTCTTTTTCTTTCTTTTGAGGTATTCGTCTATAAGAGTAATTGGGGAAAATGTTGTATAAAATAATAAGACTCTTCCAAAGCCTTAAGACACACATCAACATTGAAGATAATTTCTTTGGGTGGCCCAAACTTAATTCTTCAAAGAATTCAGTCATTCATCAGGTATTTGTTGGGCAACTAATATATACCAGATATGGTTCTAGATGCTGTAAGAGACCACAGTGAACAATAAAGACAAAAGTCACTTTGGTCGACCACAGTGAACAATAAAGACAAAAGTCACTTTGGTCATGGCACATTCTAGTGTTCCTCGTATTTTAACATCATTCTCCTTTTTTTAAACACAAGCAGTGGATGTCTTTGTTATAAATGAATGGAGTAGTTTGCCCCTAAATAATTGAAAGTAGGACATGAATGACTGGGAAGACATGGGTTATTCCTGGCAAGATCTCTGATTTCATAATACTTTTCTGGCCTTATGTAATGGAACTAAATATACTTCTTAATTCAGAAAGAAAGTTAATGAACATTTTTGATAATCCAGCCAACATGTACAGTAGGATTTTGGTGTTTAGAATTAAGTTAGGAAGTAAAAATGTGTACTTTTTGATGAGTATGTATTAAGCACCACTCGTATTTTCAATTTTGAGTTAGTAGCATCTCTTATGAGTAGGAAAAATAGTCATATAAGTAGATATCCTAGCAGTTCAGATACATTTGTTTTTTCTTTTGTTGAAATCTATCTGAATAAAGACAGGAGTATTGATTTCCACTTTGGGACTCAGCTCTTTATGCTCTCATTGTTTTGGTCAGCTTTCTCTTGCTTTGCCAAAATAATCTGAGATAATAAGTTTATAAAAAGGAAAGATTTATTTTGGCTCACAATTTCAGACATTTAAGTGCAAAGTCATTTGGCTAAATTGTTTTGGGGTCTGTGGCAACGCAGCACCTATAGTGGGGAACACATGGAGCAAAGCCACTCACCTCATGGTGGCTGGAAAGCAAAGAGAACAAGGGGCCAAGGGGCCAGTATCTCTTTCAATGGCATACCAACTGACCTAACTTCCTCCAACTAGGCCCCACCTGTTAAGTGTTCTACTACCTTCCAATAGTGCCACGGGTGATGAAGGCTGATGAAGCCTTTAATACATAGGCCTTTGGTAGACATTTCGGATCCAAATTATAGCACCTGTTTTCCTGTCTTTGCATTGTAGTCTTGTGTTCTCTTCCTTCATCTGTTTCCTTAGCCTGGACAGAGCAGTAATGCTATTTTGATTTGGGGAAAGTGTGGGATATGTTGCCAGGTATTATCAGTCAGTATATGGATAAGGAAAGACTAGTTTTCTGTATGTGGCTGGGATTTAGCTCAGTTGGTAGAGCACCGCTCTGCAGTCTCCGAGGTCCCAAGTTCTATTCCCAGCACCGCAAAAATGGGAGGAGGACGTGTCAATCCACTCCCAAGGCAATCCTGAAACAGTCAGTCATTGAAAACCCTATAAAGGTGGCTATGAGTTGTACACGACTTGACAGCACCTAACAACAACAAGTTTTCTATATATAATGCTTTTATTTCTGATAACCTGCTAAACTAAATCATGCTACTATAATTTTTTTTTTTAGCTTGCAGCCATAGCACTGTGGCATCCAATCCCGTCAGATCTTGGAAGCTAAGCAGGGTTGGGCCTGGTTAGTACTTGGATGGGAGACCGCCAGGGAACACCAGATACTGTAGGCTTGGGAGAAGGACCTGACAACCCATTCCCAAAAATCAGTCTGCCATTGAAAATCCTATGAATAGCAGAGAAGCACTAACAGTGTTTTGCCTGTTGTACGTAGGGTCACTATGAGTTGGATACCGAGTCGATGGCACTTAACAACAACGACAAGATGGCTAATATATAGTAAAATTCAAATGCATATTTGGATTATATTCCAATGTACTCATGAAGTTTTATTGTTTACATTGAGATTATCCTCTCCCCATTTATCCCTCTATATCGACTTTCCTCCCCATCCCATCTTCCAGCAATCTTCTATGCTACTGCTTTTAATCATAGAACCACTGGATCTTCAGATAAGAATGTGTGTATAATAATAACATGGTACCAGGGTCCTGTGTTAACATTAGTCATTGTAATACTTCTGTGTGGTAGTTTTTTTCTTCATGTAGATGAGAAAACTGAGGTTTAGAAGTTAACATGCTCAAGTAAATAGCAGCTATCAATTGTTAGGAATCAGATCCAAGTTGATGACTCCAAAGTCACCATACCACATTGCCTTTGAACCAAACTTTCATTTGGCTGAAAGTGCTTCTGATAGCTAATCATCTTTAACTGAGGAGCTCATGATTTGATAGATTGACCTTCCATTTTTAGATGACTAGTTGTCAGAAATGTCTTGTTTCAAAACCTGATTGTACCTTTAACTTGAGGTCAAAGTGTATGCAAAATAATACAGAATAAATATGCAATCACTTGTTTATAAACAGTCATATACTGGAAGCATTTTTCAAATGCCCTCAAAGTCTCTAGGCTGTAATACCCAAAATTACTTCAAGGATTTGTCTATGATATGTCGGTCCAAGGCTTAAAATCTTTAAATAATCCCCATTCTCAGTCAGAATAAAATATAAGTCCCTTAGTATTTATATGGGTTGGGATTTAGCTCAGTGGGTAGAGGGCTGCGCTGCAGTCTCTGAGGCTCCGAGTTCAATTCCCAGCACTGCAAAAATGGGAGAAGGGCCTGGCAATCCACTCCCAAGGCAATCCCAAAGCAGTCAGCCATTGAAAACCCTATGAGGGTCGCTATGAGTCGGATACCGACTCGACGGCACCTAACAACAACAACAAGTATTTTTATGTATTTCTTAAAATATATAATCTTATCCCTAAATTTTTTCTTTTTGTGATTTCAAAAATATTTTTATTATAGGAAAGGAGAAGGTGGTAAAAAATTCCCACAACCTCAACTTCCAGAGCTTACTATTAGCATGTTAACAGATACCTTTACTTTTTTCCTGTTCACAGAGACTTTAAAAACTTACAGTAATGTTAAACATTTAGCTTGATCTTAAGTGCAGTAGAATTATCTGTCTCTGAAATAAGGTATAGTAGAATTGTGTGTCCCTAAAATGAGTCAGGTTGCCTTGCCACAGAATTTGTATCCATAATTTACTTTAAGAATCATTAACTCAATATTTACGAATTTCTTGGTGCATAGTTCTTATCAGCTGCTTATATCATTAAATATTTATGAAGTTATTCATTTCTAATTTGTTAGTTGCTGGTGTCTTAACCAGTATATGGAGCTTTGTTTGTATTAACTTCCGCTGTGTTTGAAGTAATAGTATGTTTGTGGTATCACAGAATTTAAAATCAAACTTTTTATTTCTTCACTATTAAAATTTGTTTCCATATTGCATACATGTTTAATTTTTTCTTTCCAGTACTTAGGGGTTGAACTCTGGGCCTCATTCATACTTTGTAAGTGCTTTACTACTGGGCTGCACTCCTAGCCCATTTTTTATTTTGAGTGAGAGTCTTGCTAAGTTATGTAGGCTGCCTGTGGTCTTGAGCTCAATGATCCTCCTGCCTCCGCTTTCTGAATTGCTGGAATTATAGGCCTGTGCCATTGTGCCTGCCTGATTTTCCCTTCTTTCAGTTTTCTTTTGCTCATGAATCAAAACAAATATATTTAGTACCACGGAGCCAACTTATAAATACCTGGCACTTGTTATTGTTGTTAGGTGCCATCATTTGGGTCGACTCATAGTGACTTATGTTGAACAGAAGGAAACACTCCCCAACACTGTGCCATGCCTGGCACTATTGTTAGTGCATCTTTGCTATTCATAGGGTGTTCAATGGCAGATTGTTTTGGTAGTGGGCTGCCAGGTGCTTCTCCTTAGCCTGCAGCACCTGGTATTCCCAGGCAGTCTCCCATCCAAGGACTAACCAGGCTGACCCTGCTTAGCTTCTGAGATCAGGCCAGATCAGATGCCAGGTGCTATAGTTGCAGACCTGGCACTTACTAGGGAAGTATTCAGTATTGAATAGATTAATTTGAAATGGTAGGTGTTCAAAACTATGACACTTTGTTCTTTTTTAAACTTTAATTGGTAATTGTATAATACAGGGTACAATGTGGTGTTTTTGTATATGTAAACATTGTGGAGTGATTAAATCAAGTTAGTTCATAAGCCCAACAACTCCCTTACCATGGTGTGATGCAAACATTAAAATCTACTCTAAATGATTTTAAAATATGTAATACATTTTTAAATTATAGTTAACTGTATTAGGGTTCTCCAGAGAAGCAGAACCAATAGATACACATGCATATACGTGTGTGTGTAATGGGATTTATTAGATTGGCTTGCACAACAGGTGGCAGGGTAGTTCTACAATGATTGCTTGTGTTGGAGACACAGAGAACATGACAACTCCTCAATCCAAGAAGCTGGAAACTCCAACAGTCTCCACTTGACACTGATGTCTGAATGCTTCTTGGAGAGTCTCTGGTGTTGAGTACACATGGAAAGGCTGAAGAAACTCCTGTATGATGTCTGGACAGGAGCATATACTCTGCTCTGAGAGTCGAACTTGAAGCCTCTGCTGGCTTTTCTTCCTAACTTCCTCTATCAGGACTGCCTCCTACTGGATGGTGCCAGTCATACTCAGGGCAGGTCTTTCTACTTCATTTACTGTCCAGTTTGTCAATTCTCCCTGGAAATGCCCTCACAGCAACATTCAGAGGTGAGCTTTACTAATCCTAGGCATCTCAATCTAGTCTAGCTGACAGTGAAGCCTTACTATCACAGTTAACTGTTTTGTGCAGTTGGCCACTAAAGCTTATTTCTTCCATCTAATTGAAAGTGGGCTGGGATTTAGCTCAGTTGGTAGAGCGCTGTGCTACAGTCTGAGGTCCTGAGTTCGATTCCCAGCACCACAAAAATGGGAGAAGGACCTGGCAATCCACTCCCAAGGCAATCCCGAAACAGCCATTGAAAACCCTATGAGGGTCGCTATGAGTCGGATACTGACTCGACAGCACCTAACAACAACAATTTAAAGTACCCTTTGATCAACATCTCTTTCCTCAGTCTACCCACCCCCCTAGACTCTACTAGCTATCATTCTACTCTATTTGTATGAGTTCAACTTTTTTGGGGGTTGTACACATACATGAGATCATGCAGTGCTTAGCTTATTTTGTTTAGCGTAATGTCCTTCAAATTATCCATGTAGTCATAAAAGACAGAATTGCCTTTCTCACAACTGACTAGTATTCTTTGTATATATACCACATTGTCTTTACCCGTTCATCCAATGATGGACACTTAGGTTGATTCCATATTGTGAGTAATGTTATAGTAAACCTGAGAGTGCAGCGATATATTTGACATTCTGATCACAGTTCTTTTGAATATATACCTATGATTGTTGAGTCATATGGTAATTCTGTTTTTAGTTTTCTGAGGAACCTTCATACTGTTTTCTGTAATGTCTTTATCATATTCCAACCAGCAGTGTGCAAGAGGTGCCTTTCTTCCATATCCTTGCCAACACTTACCTTTCATGTTTTTGGCAATAGCCATTCTAACAGCCATTCTAGGTGTGAGGTCACATTGTGATTTTCATTTTCATTTCCCTGATGATTAGTGATGTTGAACATTTTTTCATGTATTGTCCATTTATGTATCTTCAGAAATGTCTATTTTGGTCTTTCATCCAATTTTAAATTGAATTCTCTTTATTTTCTTGCTATTGAGTTGAGTTCCTTGTCTATTTTGAATATTAGCCCCCTATGAGATAGATAGCTTACTTGGTAGAGTGCTGCTCTGCACTGTCTGAGGCTTTGGGTTTGATCCCCAGCATTGCAAAAAATGCGAGAAGAACCTGGCAGCTCACTCCCTAAAAAATCCTGAAACAATCAGCCATTGAAAGCCTTATGAATAGCAGAGAAGCACTGACAATAGTGTGGGACAGGGCACAGTGTCAGGTAGTGTTTCTTCTGTTGTACATATGAGTTGGACCTGACTCTTGACAGTACCTAACTATGAGTTGGACCTGACTCGATGGGACTTAATAACAACATGAGATGTATGGTTTACAATCTTTTTCTCTTATTTTTGTCTTGTCAGTATATTAATTGCTGTTTAGAAGCTTTTTGATTAGATTCAATTCCATTTATTTTTGTTTTTGTTGCTTGTGCTTTGGGTTCCTATTCAAAAACTCTTTGCTCAACCAATGTGGAACATTTGCCCTGTATTTCCTTGTAATAGTTTTATAGTTTCAGATCTTATGCTTACATTTTAAATCCATTTGAGTTGACTTTTAAGCGGTGTGAGGTAAGGGTCCAATTTCATTCTACATGTGAATATCTAGTTTTCCTAACACTATGTATTGAAGAGATTGTTCCTTCCCTATTGTGTATTATTGGCACATCTGTGGAAAATCTGTTGACTTCAGGTGTGTGGGTTTATTTCTGGGCTCACTATCCTGTTCCATTGGTTAATGTGTCACTTTTAATTCCAGTACCATGCTATTTAAATTACTATAGCTTTGTAATAGATTTTAAAGTCAGATAGTATGATGCCTCCAGGTAGTTTTTTTTTTTTTTTTTTTTTTTTTTTTTTTTTTTTTTTTTTTTCTCTCAAGATTGCTCTGGCTATTTGGGTCTTTTGTGGTTCCGTATGAATTTTAGGAGTTTTTTTTTTTTTTTCCTGTGGAAAAAAATGACATTGGAATTTTGATAGGGATTTCATTGAATCTGTAGGTCACTTTGGGTAGTATGGACATCTTAACAAAATTAATTCTTCCAATCCATGAACACTGGATACCTTTTTATTCTCTTGTGTTGTGTACTATTCTTTCATCAGTGTTTCATAGTTTTTAGTATATAGATCTTTCACTTCTTTGGTGAAATTTATTCCTAGGTATTTTATTTATGATTGATCCTATTGTAAATGGGATTGATTGCTTATTTTTAAATAAATACACTTAAATACATTGTTAATGTAAAGAAATGCTACTGATTTTTGTGTATTGACTTTATGTCCTGCAACTTTACTGAATTCATTTATCATTTCTAACAGGCTTTTTAATTTTTTGGTGATGTCTTCTTGGTTTTCTGTATCATGTCATCTGTGAACAGAAAAATTCACTTCTGATTTTCCTATTTGGATGCCTTTTTATTCCTTTTTCTTCTTTAAATTGCTCTGACTAGAACTTCCAGTACGATGTTTTAAAAAAGTGGTGAGACATCTTTCTCATGTTCCTGATCTTAGAGGAGATGCTTTCAACTTTTCACTTTTGAGTATGGTGTTCTCTGTGGGCTTTTCACACACGGTCTTTATTGTATTGAGATATATTCCTTCTATGGCTAATTAGTTGATTTTTTTTTTAATCATGAAAAGATAAATTGGTCTTGTCAACACCCCTGAATCTATTGAGATACAGATAGTTTTTGTTCACCATTCTGATAATATGGTATATCCTGTTTATTGACTTTTATATGTTGAATTATCCTTGAACTCCAAGATAAATACCTCTTTACCCTGGTGAGTGATCCTCCTAATGTACTGTTAGATTTGGTTTGCTAGTATTTTGTTGAAGATTTTTTATCTGTTTATCAGTCATATTGGCCTTTAAAATTTGATTTTTGTAGTATCCTTGCCTGGCCTTCATAACAGGGTAATTTTAGCTTTATAAAGTAAGTTTGCAAATATTGCCTCTTCTTTACTTATCTTTTTCTTTTTGGAAGAATTTGAAAAGGACTGATATTAGTTCTTTAAATGTTTGGTGGAAGTCAGCCCATTGTGGTGGTGCATGGCTGTAATCCCAGCACTCAGGAGGCTAAGGCATGTGGATCCTGAGTTTAAGGCTAGCCTGGGCTATAAAGTTGAGTTCCATGCCAGCCGGGGCTTCATAGTGTGACCCTGTTTCAAAAAAAACAAAAACAAATGTTTGGTAGAATTCTGCTGGGAAAGCATTTTTCTTTGGTGAGAGCTTTTAGATTATTGATTTAATCTCCATTCTTGTTACTGGTCTGTTCACATTTTCTATTTCTTCTTGATTCAGTCTTCATAGACTGTATGTTCCTAAGAATTTATTCATTTCTTTGAGTTTATCTAGTTTGTGAGGATGTAATTGTTCATACATAAGTCTCCTACTATCCTTTTCGCTTTTGTAATACTAGTTGTGTTGTCTTGTCTTTAATTTCTGACTTTGAGTTTTCTTTTTTTCTTAGCCTGGCTAAAGGTTTGTCAATTTTGTTTATCTTTTCAAAGAACCCCATGCCACTTTAATCATATCTGCTGAAGATCCTAAAGTTTTGCTGTTTCCATCATATTCACCTAAATTTATTTCTTACTAAGCAAATTTGTTTCTTACTGTTGTTTTCATTTGGGCTTTTTCCCCTGTGTTTTTCCAGTTAATCCATTGGCAGTTCTGCTTTTTGTCTTTTGTTTGTTCTTACATGGATATTTTCATTCTCACAGTAGTCTCATGCTTACCTGATCTTGCATCTGGTTTCATTTTCTGTCTCCCTGTCCTGCCAGATTACTTTTTAAAGCTTAGATTTACTACAGTTTTGATCAGAATAATGTTCCCCTGTTGTTCCCCTGTTGTGTATATGACTTAGCCCAGATTCTTCATTTTTGAACTCTTTACAGTATTGTTCTGATTTTATCTTTCCAGTTTTATTCTTATTATTCCATTACATATCTTTTAAAATAAACTTCCTTTTAATTTTTTCTTTTGCCCATGTAGTTCCCTCATGGAATAACTATTCTTTAAAAAATGTATCCAAAGCCTGGCCTGTTCATCGTGGTTTAGCTCAAGGTTTATATTTTCCAAGACCGTTAGTTAATACTCAGATTCCTTTTGTTTGTTTGTTTTGTTTTGTGGTTCTGGGGGTTGAACCCAGGGCCTCGTGCTTCTGTGCTTTGCAAGTGCTGGACCACTGAGCTGCATCCCAGCCCATTTTTTATTTTTTGCTTTTTTGAGACAGGGTCTCGCTAAGTTATGCAGATTGCCTCTGGTCTTGAACTTGAGATCCTCCTGCCTCCACCTCCTGAGCCGCTGGGATTACAGGTGTGCGCCACTGCACCCAGCATACTCAGATTCTTTTGTAGCCACTCCCTCTTCAAAACTTTATAGCACTTTGTACTTGTCTTAAAGGACTGCACCATTTCCTTTATGATGGAACAATTTTTGTCTTCCCCTCATTTCAACAATGTATATACCATGGATAAAGCAGGGATGGGTGTGGAGATATAACTCTGAAGAAGATACAGCCACTGGCAGTGACTTGTGGAAAATAAACATGAGACAACTGTGTGGTGAGAGATAAGGGGGTGAGGTAGGCTGCTGCAGGACCTAACCCCAGTGGGAGCAGGGAAGAAGAGGAAGAAAAGCATGTTACTTTTTGCAGACAATGATGTACCTTGCTGTATAGGTACTCAAAGGAATATGGAATTTCCTGTGAGATGTAAAAGTAATTTGTTCCCAGGTTTTCACTGTATGTAAGAATATGATTCGGAGTGTGTGCGTACATTTACATATGGGAAAAAACTCTTTGAAAGGGTCCCCGAGAAATGTTTATTACTGAACATATTGATTGAAATTGTGATGGTATCACACTTCTCTCAAGGTAGAAAACATAGGCATCAATTAAGACATGCTGGAATCTGGCTAATAGGTTCATTTACTCCATGTAACAAACATTTATTTTGTACCAGTTATATGCCAGACAAAATTTAGAGCTAAATTATAAGAAAATGAATGTTGTGGTTAGGTGCTGTTAAGTCAGGTCTGACTCATAGTGGCACTATGTGCAGCAGAAACACTACCCAACATTGTGCCATGCACATGATCTTTTTATGATTGAGCCTGTTGTTGCAGTCATTATTTGTTTTCATTTTGAGTCATCCCACAGGAGCAACTGGAGGTCCCAGGGGCTTTATTCCATTTCCATCATTAAGGTTGACTCTACTTTGAGGGGGTGACTCTTTCCCAGTTGTCTTTTGGATGCCTTCCAGCCTAGGGGGGGTTTTTCCCCAACAATATATTTAACAGTGCTTCTCTGCTATTCATAGGGTTTTCAATGGCTAATTGTTTTTGGAATGGACTTCTGGGTCTTTTTCCACTGTGGGTGGCCCTGCTGGTATCTGAAATACCAGTGGCATAGCTTTCAGCATCACAGCAACACACAAATCCCCACAGCATGACAAGCTGACAGACACGTGGGGGAACAAAATGTATAGGACATAGCAAATAACCTCAAACTGTATCTGGACTAGGAGAGGTGGACTTGAAACTGATAGAAAGTGCTGCAGGAGTGCTCTGGCTGATTTCTAACACCCATGTGTAATGACTTTATAAGTAAGGAGTCCTTAGAAATACACTTTTCAGAAAAAATGTTTGGCTTGGTTCTATCACACAGAGACCACAAAAGTACAGTCTTTGATGGTATGTAACCCTGTGAATTTTGTGTTCTCTGGTTTAGAAGAAGTCAAAGTTAAATTCCTATAGATGGCAATAAACAGACATGGTATGTGATGGGTAATACACAGGATCCCTGGTGTAAAGCCTGTCATTTTCAAGTTCAGTAAAGATTTGCCAGGGAGAAGGACCTGGCAATCCACTCCCAAGGCAATCCCGAAACAGCCATTGAAAACCCTATGAGGGTCGCTATGAGTCGGATACCGACTCGAAGGCACCTAACAACAACAAAGATTTGCCAAGATTTTTCCCCTTAGGCATCCCAAACTTTTAGACTTGGCAGCCTCTAGTCAGCATCAGTGTGTCAGACAGCTTATACTTTTATTTTTCCTGAGGTGAACAATATATGATGTTCAAATTGTAATAGAAACTTTCTAGAGTTTGGGTGTGTCTCAGTGGTAGAGGGCTTGCCTAGTGTGGATGAGGCCCAGGATTTGAGCCCTAGCACCACAAAACACACTTACTGTAAT
>VMDO01000490.1:271183-286159 GCA_007922755.1 Pedetes capensis
GGAGAAGCTGGGGGTGGGGGATGGGATGTGTGTCTGCTTAGAAGCTGCAGCTGCCTGAGCCTAAAGAACTTTGAAGAAGAGGTATGGTTCTGAGTCTTCTCTGAGGGCCTGACCATACATGAAAAGATTTCTTTTGGAAGTCCATCCCTGATGGTCCCAGATTGTTGCTAATGACCCTCTTCTATCTTCCAGTCCACATCACAATGGCATTTACTTGAATCTCTGACTGGCATTTATGTTCTGCCTTGCTTAGATTATTTACATGTTAATCTCCCTTGTTGAATTTCAAATGCCTTTAGAGCTCCTACTGTGGTACCTGATATTGGCCTTAATATGACCTGTACCTTCTCTTACCATTTTAAAGGGCTATATTCCTCTAGAGTTTTGAACCAAACTCCAGATCATTTGAGAAGTACATAAAGGAGGTAGATGTTTGTTGTTAGGTGCCATCAAGTCATGTCTGACTCACAGCGACCCTCATAGGGTTTTCAATGGCTGATTTTTTGGAGATTGTTTTGGGAGTGGACTGCTTCATCCTTCTATTTTTGTGGTGCTAGTGATCCAACCCAAGTCCTCAGAAAGTGGAGCAGCCCTCTATCAACTGAGCTACACCTTAGCCACTGATACTGACTTTAAAGTTGGAAAGGAGGTTGTGACTTGGAACCAAGGCCAAATTGATTTTGCACTCCCTTTTGCTGATTGAACTTACTCACATCATCACTGGCTGGAGGCTTCCCTCCACAGTTACCTGCCCTGGAGACGGCAGCAGTGAGTCCCAAGCACTGCAGCTGTCTGGGTAAACACTAGTACCTAGAAGAGCCCAGGCCATGTATATGCAATGACTTTTCCTAAATTTCATCAATCAAGTAATTTATGCAGTAGAAGCCATGAAGGATGAAGGCTTTCTTTCCCAATAATGTCAAGGGGGCAGAATTTTCTATTTGATTAGTGTTGTTGTTGTTGTTAGGTGCCATCGAGTCGGTATCCGACTCATAGCGACCCTCTGTGCAACAGAGGAAATACTATTGTCAGTACTTCTCTGCTGTTCATAGGGTTTTCAATGGCAGACTGATTTTTGGGAGGGGGTTGCCAGGTCCTTCTCCCAAGCCTACAGCTTCTGGTGTTCCCAAGCAGTCTCCCATCCAGGTACTAACCAGGCCCGATCCTGCTTAGCTTCCGAGATCTGACGGGATCGGATGCCACAGGGCTACAGCTGCAGGCTATTTGATTAGTAGAGGCAAGAAAATGGAGAAATCCCTCATCCCACAGATCTTGACACAACCCTAATATTGACCTGGCACCTGTGGATGGAAGGTGGTCAGACCCTGCAAGTTGAAGGTAGTAAATTGTGGAGGTTGAGATAAATAACCTCTTCCTAAAACAGACTAAAATTGATCTGACTTCCAGGGATAGTTGGCTGTGGCACCAGGCATAGTCCTTCTGACTCATCTTAAGAATGAAGTAGTGCTGGTCACTGAAGTCTGGGCACTTTTTTTTTTTTTCAGTACTGAGGGTTGAACCCAGAGCCTCACACTTGCATGCTTTCCAAGTACTATACCACTGAGCTGCACCCTCAGCATTTTTTTGGTTTTTTTTTGTTTTTGTTTTTGAGACAGGGTCTCACTAAATTACACAGACTACCTCTAGTCTCGAACTTGAGATCCTCTTGCCTCCACCTCCTGAGTTGCTGGGATTACAGGCATGCGCCACCATGCCTGGCTGGACACTTAAATTAAGTCATTGATGTCCTAGCTAGACACAGAGACACATTTGCCAAAATTAATCTGTCTCTTTTTTCTTTATGAGCTGATGCCTTTCTTTGGGAGCTATTTCTTTGTGAAAGATTAATGGATTTAGTTGAAACTAATGGAATCATAGACTTTAGAGCTGGAAGGGAATTAGAGATAATGTAGTTCAACCCACTCTGATTTTGCTTGACCAAACTGAAGTCCAGCAAACTTCAGTTTACTTGCCTAAGCTTTCTGAGAAGGCCTTCAAAGGAAGAGCTTCTCCTTTAAGCTTCTGTTTATGAGTTCCAGGATGGGAGGCTGGAATTAAAAGAGTTCTGCCCTTTAACAAGCATCTACTCAAGATGTATAGGTTAAGAGAGATGGTCTGGGATGGGGGTAAAGAAACTTGAGGAATAGTAGAGAAGAATGGAAAACATGGAGGAGTAAATAGAGGAAATATTGTTCCAAACTACTTCCTAATGTCACAGTGGTATCACGCTCGGTATAAAACATCTACCTGTAGGCTGGTCTCGGATTTCAGAGGAGGGCCCCAGAAATGATGCTCAAGTGTTGCCCAGTGTTGTGCATCATTTGTTGTGTGGGCAGTTTGACATGATAAAAATGACTTGGACTTTTTAAGCAGAGAGACAGAGATTCAAGTTCTGTCCGTCTAACACTGGTGTATGACCATTCATCAGTTCTTAATTTTCTAGACATTAGTCTTTGTGAGGAGCTGGGATTTAGCTTAGTTGGTAGAGTGCCATGCTGCACTCTGTGAGGAGCTGGGTTTGATCCCCAGCACTGCAAAAATAAGAGAAGGATGTGACAATTCACTCCTGAATCAATCCCAAAGCAATCAGCCATTGAAAACCCTGTGAGAGCTGCTATGAGTCAGACCCGACTTGATAGCACCTAACAACAACAATTCTTTGTGAAGTAGAGATAGGAGTCTGAGCCTCATGGGATTTATGTGATGAGGTTTAAGCAGGATAAAGTCTGATGCACTGCGGGCTGTGCCTGGTGTGTACTGGGCCCCAGTAGATTTAAGACTCCTGCCCCTCCAATTTGTAGCATTGAGGTGATCTCCAGCATATGCTTCTGGTGAACTGAAGCAGTTTCCTCAAGTCTCCAACCAGGACAGAATGTAAGCCCTTCTGTTAACACTTGGGTGTCTCAGCAAGGAGTAAGTGGGAGTCTTCCCAGTGACAAAGGGCCTTGAGTGTTTTGGGCCTTGCTCCTTGCTCTGCCCAGATGGTCTCATATGATAGGAGGTTCCAGCACCATGCCAGGAATTATATCCCACTCCATGCAGCCTGTAGCCTTGAGTTCTCTAAACCCTTGCCAGGCTGGCCTAGACTTGTTTGACTCAATTTTCTGAGGAGGAGGATAGGAACTGGTTGCTCTGTTCTTCATGAGGAAAGGCTTTTTCTTCCCCACTTCTACCTTTCTGTTACAGATGTCACTCAGCAAGTGAACCTGTCTCTGGATTTGGAACATTCTTAGTTACCATCTACTAGTTGACTGGTTGATGATGAATTAATCGGGCTTGTTGTAGGAGCAATCCATTCTCTGTAAAAGAAGCTGACAGATTTTAGGTTGTGATGAAGGACATTGTTTTCAGGGTTACCATAATGAATTTTGATTTCTCTCTCTCTTTTTTTTTTTTTTTTTTTTTTTTTGCGGTACTGGGTAGTTGAAGTCACGGTCTTGCACATACATTGCATGCACTCTACCACTGAGTTGCACCCCCAAGCCCTTTTAAAATTTTTTTGTCTTGAGTCAGGGTCTCTCTATGTTACCCAGGCTGCCTCTGGCCTTGAACTTGCGATCTTATTGCCTCTGCCTCCTGAGTCACTGGGATTACAGGCATACACTAGCATGTCTGGCTGAATTTTGATTTATCAAAAGAACAAAGTTCCTAAATCCAGAGGGGGAAGAGAATCTTCTTAAACTTCAGAATGGTTTAATTGTGGATGGGGCATTTGAATTACTTCTTAATTTTTCTGCTTAGAATGGGGCAAGAAATTTTCCTGGCAATCAGTTTTAGGTAAGAGCAATAATACCTAATAATAAATCTTAATGTACTTAGGGAAGCCCGCCCCCCCATTACTGTTGTTGTTAGGTGCTGTCGAGTCGGTATCCGACTCATAGAGACCCTCATAGGGTTTTCAATGGCTGACTGTTTCGGGATTGCCTTGGGAGTGGATTGCCAGGCCCTTCTCCCATTCCCGCATTACTAGTCATAGGTATTTATTAAGCAGTAGAACCTAATAAATAATTGTGTTAAAAATGCAGGCAGTGGAGACAGGTTGCTTGGTCTTGTATTCTGGCTCAGCCATTTACTTGCTGTGTGGCATTGGACAATATATTTAGCCTTTCTGTGTTTCATGGGTTGTTGAGATTAATATTTCTTATATAAAGGTCTTTAGGTAAAGATAACTATCTTGTGATGTCCACAGTATCTGCTGTTTTTCTGTGGTACTTGGGGATTGAACCTAAATCCTCGAAAATACTTTGCAAGTGCTCTGCCACTGGGCTGTACCCCCAGCCCATTTTTTATTTTTTATGTTGAGACAGAGTCTTGCTAAGTTATGTAGGCTGCCTCTGGCCTCGAACCTGTGATTCTCCTTCCTCCATCTCTTGAGTCACTGGGATTACAGGCGTGAGCCACTGCACCTCTATCTGCTAACTCTTCAGATTTTCTACATAGCTCCCCTTTTCCTTTTTCTACTTATTACTGTTCAAGTATACATACTGATTGGATTTTCATTATTTACTTTTACCTTTAGGCCAGGAGAGGTGGTGCATACCTGTAATCCCAGTGACTTGGGAGGCGGAGGCAGGAGTATCTCAAGTTCCAGGGCAGAGGCAGCCTGTGTAACTTAGTGAGACTCTATCTCAAAAATAAAAAGTAAAAATTGGGCTGGCAGTGCAACTTAGTGGTAGAATGCTTGCAAAGCATGAGTGAAGACCTGGGTTCAAACTCCCAGTACTGCTAAAAACAAACATTTCCCTTTAGTATCTTGCTTGCCTTAACTTCTATACCTTTTCTTCCTTCCCTAAATTATGCTTTTATGTCTGGATAAGATGATTAGTGGCCCATGGTACAAGATTTCTGGAGAACCTTATAGGGAAATATAAGACTAGGGTACCTTTAAACTTTTTTCCTAACAGCAGAGGGTGCCACAATGTTTCTGGTGACAGAAATCTTTGCAGAATGATTTTTTTGTTTTCTACCTGGTACTTAAAACCAAGAGCTTTTCCAGGAGACTGACATTGAGGACTTTTATTGTCAATTAGATAACAGTGGTACAAACCAACATCAAGATTGTATAGCCATTGGATAGTTTTAAAATTTAATTAAACATGTCTTTTACCACAATACTTCATATTTTGCTGTTTTGCAAAGGTAAAGTATTTTCAGAGTACATGACCAGTGTAATTTGTCAAGACTATGTCCTTACACAATTTGGAGTAGGTGAGAGAGGATACAGGAGGAGTGGAGAGGGTTAAGTAGTAAGAGCAGGAATCTGGGAGCAAGGAGTGCCGGTGCTGTACTGATGTGAATTTTGGTACCATGGAGAATCTGCAAGCCGGGAAGGACCAAATAGATGATACTTTTAAGCAGAAAAAAAAAAGGCACTGTTTGGCTTACTTATACCAAATATGCCTGCGAAGGGGAATCCAAATTATGACAGGTTGACTATACCGACATGGGTGCAACAAGATCTCTGTCCCACATGCTCATCTTTCAATGTAACATTCATTGTTTCTTATGGTAAGAGAAATACATGTTCATTACAGAAAGTTAGAATATGTGAAAATGTAGAAAAAAAATAGACAGTGACCCTTACTTGGGCCACCCAAAGGCAACCGTATGAGCACTTCGGTTTGTTTCCTCACAATCTCTTCTAAACATTAAAAAAAAAAAAAAAAAACCCAAAAGCCTTGTTTGTGGTCATAATGTAATGCATATTCATATCTCACCTCTTTTCATGTAATAGAGCAAACGTATCCTTCTAATGCTACCTTCTATCTGTAAACATTAGGTGTCTTGCAGGACGTTTCAGTGTGTAGATGTTAAGCATTTAAATGATTACTTACGCTTTTTCATTTATGAGTATGCCCAAATGAAAAATGATGTGCACAATATGTGGCCTATATTCCAGATATTAGCTTAGGAAATGCATCTTATTTTAAAGAAGAAAGGATAATGTACAATGTAGCAGAGCAAAATCAAGTAAGAACTACATTATCTGAAAAGATTTAATCACAAAATGTTTACTGAGCTTCTGCTATTACTCTCCTAACACCTGAGATATAGTGGTAGGCAAGTAGGCAAGGTCTCTCCTCTCATGGGTCTTACATTTTAGAGTGTAGAAGGGAAGACAGTTAACAAACAATTGGGCAAGTACATAAGATTATTTCAGACAGTGTTAAGTACTATGAAGAAAATAAAACACAGAGAGATTACTTTATTTTTAATTAAATTTGTTTTAACTGATACATTAAAAAGATTGTACATATTAATGGGGCAACATGTGATGTTTCAACATATGTATACTGTATAATGTTCAAATTGGATTAAATATATCTCTCTTCAAACTTTAATCATCTTATTAAGGTGAAAACTTTCAAAATCCTTCTAGCCTTTTGAAATGTGCAGTACATTATTGTTACTCTACTGTGCAATAGCACTCCAGAACTTTTTGCGTGCTCTTAACTCTACCTTAGTATCCATTTATCAACTTTTTCCTATCTCTTCCTCCCCTCTATTCTTCCCAGCCTCTGGTAACCACCATTTTACTTTTAACTTCTATAAGATCAGCTTTCTTAGATTGTACCTGTGAGATCATGCATTACTGGAGGGATTACATTTACAAAAAGTACCTATATGAATAATGTACATCAAAATGCATATATATGTAAATGCCACAATGAAAAGCATGTCAGAATGAATCACATTAAGGTGTACATTAAAAATGTCCAATAAAAAAAAGAAAAGAAAAAAAAGTAGCTCTTTATGAGGGCTCTGGCTAGACAATAAGTTTGGGGCAGTTGGAAGTATAAAGATGAAGAATGAAGGGAAGAGAATATAGGGTACCAAAGTGGATGACCATTTTATTGGCAGAAGGTGAGAGAACAAATATTTTAGAATTAAAGGAGGTATTCAATGAGAATTCTAAAATGAGATAACCTGCTGGTTTGAATCTGCTAGCCACATTAAAAGATCCTCAACATCATTAGCCATCAGGAAAATGGGAATTAAAACCACAATTACATGCCATTTCACACCTACTAGAATTGTTAGAAAAAAAGGCTGATATAAGGTACTAAGTGTTGATGAGAATTTGAAAAATCTGGAAGCCTCATATGTTGATCATGAGAGTGAAAAGTAGTGCTACTGCTTTGGAAAGCAGTTTGGCAGTTCCTTAAAAGGTTAAACATACAGTTACCATATGATCCAGCAATTCTGTTCCTAGGTTCCTAACTGAGAGAAAAATGTGTTCTCTCAAAAATTTGTATATGAATGTTTGTAGTGGCAGTATTCATAACAGCCAAACAGTTGAAAGAGCCGAAATGTGCATCAGCTAATGAAATGTGATACAGCCATAAAGCAGAATATTATCCAACTAGAACAACGGATGAAGCACTGATATATACTACAACATGAATAAACCTTGAAAACATGCTAAGTGAAGGACATTATTAACAAAGGATCATGTAACACTAGGTTGTTCCTTTTATTTGAAATGTTCAGAATAGGCAAACCCATAGAGACAGGAAGTAAATTGGTAGTTGTTAAGAGGTGTGTGGGGGGTGTCGGAGAAAGAAGTGGGGAGTGATGGTTAATAGTTTGGGAGATTCTTTTTGGTTAAAAAACATTAAAAAATCAAGTGTGGTAATAATTATCTAACTGTAAATAATACAAGAAAGAAAACCACCACTGAATTATATACTTAAAATGGGTGAATTTAAGGCTGGGTATTGGGGCACTTCCCTGTAATCCCAGTGACTTGAGGCAGGAGGATCATAAGTTTAAGGCCAGAGCAGCCCACACAAGATAGTGAGACCCCATCTCAAAATCAAATATAAAAAGGGGGCTAGGGTGCAGTGCAGTGGTAGAGCACTTGCTGTGGGTTCAACCTCCCTAGTACTAAATTTTTTTTTGGGGGGGTACTGGGGGTTGAACCCAGGGCCTCACACTTGCATGCTTTGCAAGTGCTGTACCACTGAGTTGCACCCTCAGCCCTTTATTATTTTTTTTTTTACTTTTTGATAGAGGGTCTTGCTAAAATACACAGACTGCCTCTGGTCTTGAACTTGCAATCCTCCTACCTCTGTCTCCTGAGTTGCTGGGGTTACAGGCATGCGCCACTGTGCCCAGATCTAAAACCCTTTTTAAATGGTGAGTTATATGCCAATAAAACTCATTTAAAAATACCTACTAGCACTACAGGGCTGGGATTTAGCTCAGTTGGTAGAGCACCGCTCTGCAGTCTCTGAGGTCCTGAGTTCAATTCCCAGCACCGCAAAATGGGAGAAGGACCTGGCAACCCACTCCCAAGTCAATCCCGAAATAATCTGCCGTTGAAAACCCTATGAGGGTCGCTATGAGTCGGACGCGACTCGACGGCACCTAACAACAACAACAACTAGCACTACATTTAAAAAGTGATTCCAGAGGGGATGACATGATGAGTGAGATTTGCTTAACTGTAATCCATTATTGGGGGGAGGGTTCTGGATGAAACAAAATTGGCTATGATTTGGTAATTATTGAAGCTGAGATGTGGATACAAGGGGGCCCATTATATTATTTTATATACTTTCCTCTGTATTTAATACTTTCCATAATAAACATTAACAATGTATTAACTTATTTAAAGGCTTTGAGTCTGGAATAATTACCAGCAGCCCATAATCATGAGAATTGGAATAGTTTTGGTTAATAGCGTGGTGTTTGGCTTTGCTGTGTGACCCTGGCATGCAACGTAATTATTTATGCCTCAGTTTCTTTCTTTCTTCTTTTTTGTTTTTGCAGTACTGGGGGTTGAACCCAGGGCCTAGGGCTTGTATGCTTTGCAAGTGCTGTACCACTGAGCTGCACTGTCAGCCCTTCTTTTTTTTTTTCTTTGAGACAGGGTCTCGTTAAATTACGTAGACTGCCTCTGGTCTCGAACTTGAGATCCTCCTGCCCCTGCCTCCTGAGTCGCTGGGATTACAGGCATGCACCACTGCACCTGGCTCGCCTCAGTTTCTTCATTCATAAAATAGAGGCTTTAAGTACTTAGGTTTAGGGATGTTATAAAGATTAAAGAGTTTATAGTCATAAGGTGCATGGAATTTTTCAGTTGAAAAAGAAGGAAGAAAGAAAAGGAAGGAAGGAGTAGAAGAAGGAAGGAGGAATGATTTTGTCCCTATTTTTATTTTTTGCTGTACTGGGGGATTGAACCTAGGGCCTCATGTGTGCTTTGCAAGCGCACTACCACTGAGCTTCGCTCCCAGCCCTTCTTCACTATTTTTATTTTTATTTACTGATTTTTGCGGTATTTAGGGGTTGACCTCAAGGCCTCACACATCCTTTGCAAGTGCTCTACCACTGGACTGCACCCTCATTTCATTTTTTTATTTTTCATCTTGAGACAGGGTCTCACTAAATTGCACATCCTGCCTCTGTCCTCGAATCTGCAATCCTCCTTCCTATAACTCCTGAGTCACTGGGATTATACTGTGAGCCACCATGCCTGACCCTCCCCTTGCTTTTAAATTGAGAATATGCTTTTGCATAAATACCTGTATCTGCCACTCATCTATAGGGAGACAAGTGCTATTGATGTGCCAGAATGAAAGTGTTGCTAAGATACTAGAGCAGAGTAGGAACTGAGGTGGCCTCTCCTCATCAGGCTGCTGTTCCCAGGCATCATTTATCAGATGCCGTGGGATGGCGTTTCCATGGACTATGGTGAAATAGGCAGATTCTCTCTCTGGCGGCTGCTCAGTCTCACCTCACCTGTACAGCTGACCGTGACAGCCACATCTGTGCCTGTGGAGAAGTGGGAGGTTAGAAGAGATAATTGTGCTTCTCAGCTGGTCATTATGTTAAGTGTTTTCTGCTTGGGTGCTTGAAAATTATCTCTTTGTCCTGAAAGCATGCAGTAGCTTAAGTTAGAGGGCTAGGTACAGGTCTCCCTTTCTTTGTATTGATGGATGATTTTGTTACATAATATCCACTTATCAGGAAAGATTTTCAACTACTTTTTGTCTGTTCCTGGAGTCTGATTCTTGGTTCTGACCCTGGCCTTAACATGGATAGGCTCTTGGACTACCTCCAAGGAGATATTCTTGACTTCCTAGAAGGAGATACCTTCTCCTTGCCACACACCACCCATCTCTCACATTTTTTCTGTCCTGTAAACCCTGAGCTCATTCATTCACATACTTGCTCAGTAAGCATTTATTGATTTCCCACAGTCTGAGCAATGCTATATACAAAGTTTGGATGATTCCATAAAAAGGAAGGAAGGAAGAGTGGAAGGGAAGGAGGGAGGGAGAGAGAAAGGGGAGGAAAAGAGGGAGGGAAAAGAAGAAATGTAGGTAGATAATTACTGTCTTTGGGGAAAACTAGTTATCTAGTTGGATAATTAAAGTGGTTATTTAAAATTTCCACAACAGATTTTCAGTTTCTTACATTTTCTTGCTTATAACTCTTAAAATGTGCAATTTTCCATGTGCAATAGAAGCTCCTCCTGTCCTTTATTCTCGTTCTTTCCTTGACTGGAATCCTCCTCTATGAGAAATAAGCTCTTTGTTTTGACGCTTTTCTAATCTTTATCAACCATGTCAGATGTTGGGCATATGGAAGTGCATTTTCCCTCCATCCCTGCCTTCTGTTCTTGTTCTTTCCTAGTTCCTTCTTTCCATTTTACCTTCCTTGGTATTTGGATTGTGGTAAAGATTTTATATCAACCATTCATATAAATAACCAGGGTTATTCTTTTTAGGTTTATCAGATCAGCAGTACTTCACATTGATTCCCAGGTGCATCCTGATAGAGGGTAGGGAAGTGGGAGATAAGTCTGAAGACAAGAGCCAATAACAGGTGACACAGTACTTGATTGCTATGATGGGAAGTTTGGATTTTATTTGGAAAGTAATGGTAATTTGTTGTTGTTAGGTGCCATCGAGTCGGTATCCAACTCATAGCGACCCTCATAGGGTTTTCAATGGCTAACTGTTTTGGGATTGCCTTGGGAGTGGATTGTCAGGTCCTTCTCCCATTTTTGCAGTGCTGGGAATTGAACTTGGGACCTCAGAGACTACAGCACAGTGCTCCACCAACTGAGCTAAATCCCAGCCCAATGGTAATTAGTCACACATATTTACTGAATATTTATCAAGGAAAGACACTGCTGTAGTCACTAGGATATAGCAGCAATTGTCAAATGGCTTATATTCTAGTGGGGGAAGATAGATAATAAACACAGAAATAAAGTAATGATAAACTCTATGAGGATAAAATACAGTATTCTGAGGAAGGGTACCTGGGGTGGGGCTGGTTGCTCTAGTTGAGTTGGACCCACCAGACCTTTCTGAGGTGGTGATATTGGGGATGAGAACTGGAAAATAGGAAGGAGAAAAGTCTGCAGCAATAGGGTGCAGACAGGTTGGGTGCAGCATTCCAAGCATAAGGAGTAGCAGATGAGAGGACCATGGTGGAGACAAGTCTTTAGGGAGAAAGGAAAGGAGGTGCGTGGGAGCCTGGGGCAGGAGAGTGATTAGAGTGAGGTGTGTTTAGAGAGTTTAAAGGGTGGCCAGTTCATGGTATCTTTGAGTGCCATTGTAAGAAGTGTAGATGTTTTTCTAATTCAGTGGGAAACTTTGGAAAATTTAAGCAAGGTAGTTTGTTCAATTAACTGGTTGCCTGAAGGATGCATTGTAGAGAGACAAGAAATGGGGATGAGTGCAGAGGCTGTTGTGATCCAGGGACAAGTTTAGAGTGGCTTTGAGGGTTGCTATGAGTTAGCTTCAACTCCATGGCACCTAGCAGCAGCAGCAACAACAACAACAACAACAGTGGGGATGGAGGTTGCAGCAGAAGGTCATGTGGTCAGTATCTGGTGGAGGGAAACTGACATCTTACCCCTCCCCCCAACCAGTGCAGAACAGTGATGTAGTGCTATGCAGAACACAGACTGACCAAAGGGAGGTGCAGTGTTTATGCCTGCGAGAGAAGCTGCCAGGTTTCTGAGGTTGGCTCTCACTTTATTTCACTGCTATAGCTGATAGGCAGGGCTCTGTGGTTCACTCTACTGTTAAACATGCCATGTAATAGAAGAAACAGCTGGGGGAATAGGAGACTTTATTAAGTGTTTCACTGTTAATGGTTTCTGAGAAGTCACAGGAAACCATCGGGCTCTTTGGGAGAGATAGTAGGTATGTGGAGAAAAGATAAAATTGCCGGTGTTTTTCTGTGTCTGATGTAAATCTCTTCACAGAATTGTTGCCTACCTTACTTCCATTATCTCTCCCACCTCGTTCTTCCCTCTTTTTTATTTTTGTGGTTACTTGGAGGTTGAACCCAGGGCCTTGCACATACTTCGCAAGTGCTCTACTACTGGGCTGCACCCCCAGCCCATTTTTCATTTTTGTCTTGAGACAGGGTCCTGCTAAATTGCACAGTCTGTCTCTAGCCTTGAACTTGTGATTCTCTGACCTCTGCCTCCTGAGTTGCTGGGATTACAGGCATGAGCCACCGTGCCTGGCCTTATTCTTCCCTCTTTCCCTTTGTTTCTCCCTTCCTTTCTCCCTCTCTGCTTCTCTCCTTTAGATCATGGTAAAAAGATTTTAAATGAATCATTCATATATTCAGGGTTACTCTTTTCAGGTTTATCATACCAGTAATACTTTAATTTAGGAGAACCTGGGAAGATAAATTGAATTTGTCACAAAGCCAGCCATGTATAAACAGAACCATTCTAGCTCACTAGCTAAGTTGATGGTAATATGTTTTCATCTAAATAGCGGGGAATATAGCTGAAAGCCTGTTTTTTGGGTCTGATGGACCTAGGGTCAAGAAATGGCTTTGATTCTTACTAGCTGAGATGTGATGGGGTGACTCATTTTCCTCATGTATAAAATGGGACAATTATGTTGTTGTTGTTAGGTGCTGTTGAGTCAGTATCCGACTCATAGCGACCCTCTGTACAACAGGGGAAACACTATTGTCAGTGCTTCTCTGCCATTCATAGGGTTTTCAATGGCAGATTGATTTTTGGGAGGGGGTTGCCAGGTCCTTCTCTCAGCCTACAGCTTCTGGTGTTCCCAGGCGGTCTCCCATCCAGGTACTAACCAGGCCTGACCTTGCTTAGCTTCCGAGATCTGACGGGATCGGATGCCACAGGGCTACAGCTGCAGGCGGACAATTATAGTACCCTCCTTTTCCTCCTCTCCTTCATCCTCCCAATATCTACTCTCAAAATCATATATGATAACTAATACACAGTACTTATAAAGCACATGGTAAGCACTCATTAATTTGAAGATGTTATTAATGTACATAAATGTAGATGGATGCAAGGGCAAAACAGCTTTGGGTGATGGCATTTTTCAGATCTTACACTTGTTTTCTAATAGGGTATTGTGTTAAATAGATCTCTGTGGCTGTGACAAATACCTGAGAGAAATGATGGTTTAAAGAGAGGAAATATTTATTTTGGCTCATAATTTCAGAGGTTTCTGTCCATGGTTGGCTGGCTGCATTGCTTTAGGCCTGTGGTAAGGCAGAAACATCATGGCAGATGAGCAGGGAGGAGGAAAACTGCTCTGTTCACGCCCCCCAGAAACAGAGAGAGTCAGAGCAAGACAGTGCTGGTGGGCTTCCTCCAGCTTTTGTTCCTTCTGGACACCAAGCCTATTGGTGGTGCCACCAATCTTCTATAAGGTTGTTTTGGTCAGATATTTTGCCACAGTGAGGTAGTAGCTAACTAATAATCCCTCAACTCTTGGTTGGACTTCCCCAGCTACTCTCTCTAAAATTGTGACACCTCCTCCAACCAAGGAGAACTTGATGAAGATACAGTAGTGGGAAACTTCAACATCTCTTTCTACTTTTTGTTTTGTTTTGTTTGATATAGCATCTCCCTATGTAGTCCAGACTGGCCTTGAACTCAAGATTCTTCTTCCTTGGCCTCCCAAGTGCTGGGATCACAGGCCTGTGCCACCATGCCTTGCAATATCTCTTTCAACCACACAGGTTTAGAAAACAGATTAAGCACACAAAAGAGCTGAATGCTACTTTAAATACATTTAACTTAATTGGCATTTATAAAAACATGCTTTTTGAATGGAGAGTATTCATTGTTTTTATTTGTAGTTGGCTACTTTGTAAAAATTGATGTGCTTGACCTCAAACAAAACCTTGAGCTTTAAATAGTAGAGATTTTAAGGTCACATTCTAAGATTATAATTCAGTAAAAATAGAAAGATAGCAGGTGTTGTGACACACGCCTGTAATCATAGCTACTTGGGAAGCTGAAGCAGGAGGATTATAAATTCAAGGCCAGAGGCAGCCTTAGCAACTTAGTGAAACCCTGTCTCAAAGTAAAAAAAATTAAAAACCCCAAACCCAAAAGGTAAACAAACAACAACAACAACAACAAAAATGGGGCTGGAGATGCAGCTCAGTTGGACAGTATATGCCTAGCATGTGCCAAGCCCTGGATTCAACCCCTTAGTACTGGAAAAAGAAAAGAAAAGAAAAAGCAGAAAAAAAGATGAAAGACAGAATGGTGACCTGAAACTTCATTATTATTACCAGGATTATAATAAGCACTATATTCGAAGATAATCTCCAAATCTCAAAAGAGAAATTATAAGCTTTCTAGGAAGCAATACAAAAGAGAGTACTTGATGACAGAAATCAATGTATATCACAAAACTATCAATACCCAAAGAAAAACTTAATAACCTTAAATAGTTTTACTAATACTAAGGAAGACAGATAATGAGAAGAGTTTAAAGAAAAAATAAAATAGAAAAACAATAACTAGCAGGAAAAGAAAGACAAAAGCTATAATGAATGGAATTAGAATAAGTAATTTTAATACTGACTTCATTAAGTGACCAACAAATCACTTATTGAATCTCAGGAGAAAAAGAGAGAAACTGTATACTGGATTCAGAATAAGAAAGAGGACAAAACACAGATATTGGAGAAATTAAGAGTCCTAAGGGAAAAGCTGCA
>VMDO01000490.1:286259-298038 GCA_007922755.1 Pedetes capensis
CATGGTATTTTCAGTGGCATCATATGGTTGTGAAAGCTGAACATTGAACAAGAGAGACAGAAAAAGAATTGATGCTTTTGAATTGTGGTGCTGGAGACGTCTATTGAATATACCATGGACTGCCAAAAGAACCAACAGATCTGTCCTAGAAGAAGTACAACCAGAGTGCTCCTTGGAAGCAAAAATGGCCAAACTGCGTTTTACATATTTCGGACATGTAGTCAGGAGAGAACAATCCCTGGAGAAGGACATCATGTTTGGAAGAGTGGCAGGTCAATGCAAAAGAGGAAACCCTCCACCAGATGGATTGACACAGTGTCTGCAACAATGGGCTTAAACATAAATAAGATCGTTTGCCTGGCACAGAATCGGCAAGTGTTTCGATCTGCTGTACATAGGGTCGCTATGAGTCGGACTCGACTCGACGGCACCTAACAACAACAACAACAACAACAACAACAAGGGATACTATACATAACTTCATTCTAAGAATGTTGAAGAACTGGAGGGAAGGTTCTATTTCTCAGAAAAATATAAATAATTAATAAAGAAGACATGTAAAATGACTATTGACAGTTGAAGTAGTGTGGAAGGAGACTAAATATCTATTTCAAAACCCCAGGAATAGATGGGTTCATGGCAATTAAGTAATCTTCTAAGAATGAATAATTTCATTATGTTTCAAGTGATTCCAAGCCACATAAAAAGATAGGTATCTCTCCAGATGATAGTATGAGGTCATCATAACTTTAATAATGAAACTTAATAAAGATAAGGGACAACTATAGATAAACATCACTTATGAATATAGAAGAAAAATTATAATACATTGGCAAAATTAATTTGGCAATAAATCAAAAGAGTAATACATACATCAAGTATGTATGTATGTATAGTACATATAGTAATAGCAAGAAATATGGCAACTTTTTTTAGCAAATCATATCATTTTGATCAATATGGAAGAGTATATGATGAAAGTTAACATCGGTTTCCAGTTAAACCATAAGATAGCAATGGAAGGACATTCTTTGTGGTCATTCATTTTAGCTGGCAATCATTATTTGTCATGGTATTTCAAAAATTTAATTTTCTTACTGCAACAGACTGAATATTATGTACCCCCAATTCATATGTTGAAATCTTCACCCCCAAGTGATTGTATTAGTAGGTGAGGGCCTTTGGGAGATGAACAGATCATGAGAGTGGTGCTTTTAGAAGAGGGATTGCTGTTGTGTGCCGTGGAGTCGGTATCCGAGTCATAGCGACCCTACGTACAACAGGTGAAACATTATTGTCAGTACTTCTCTGATGTTCATAGGGTTTTCGGTGGCAAAAAGAGGGATTAGTCCTCTTACAAAAGAGACCCCAGTGAGCTCTCTCACCCCTTGTGCCATTAGAGAACAAAGCAAACTCATAGCTATCGGCAAACAAGGGAGTGGGCCTTCACCAGATCAAATTCCAGCACCTCAGTCTTGACTTTCCAGCATCCAGAACTGTACACACCTGGTTTATGGTATTTTTTAAAATACCAACTTGAATGAGCTATGACGCTTACATTTATGAAAAATCACAGATATTCTAAACTTGCTAGTTAGCTGACTGCAAATAAATAGGCAACTAACTAGCTATCCAGGCATTGTTGCTTTTTAAAAGTTGACTACCAAATCCCTTTATGTTACAAAATGCTCATAATGATCCCTTAATTCCTGTCATAGGAAACGTTATGAGATTTCAATTACTTATCTGAAGGAGAAAACTGCACTGTGCAGATTGAAGGTCATAGACATGCATGCGGTTTAACCTGATGAATGACTCTCCCTTGTAATCCTGCCTCTGCGCACTAATTACAGAATTATATAACATAAAGACTATGTACCAACAACTGATAGTAAATATTATCTTAAAGTCAAGTCATAAAAAATTTTCTATTAAAATTGAGAATGAATCAAGGATTTCCACTGTCACCATTCTTATTTACCACTGATTGGGAAGTCTTTTTTTTTTTTTTTTTTTTCAGTACTGGGAGTTTGCAGTACTGGGCATGCTTTGCAAGTGCTGTACCACTGAGCTGCACCCCCAGTCCATTTTTTTACTCTTTTGAGACAGGGTCTTGCTAAATTACACTGTTTCTGGTCTTGAACTTGCAATCCTCCTGCCTCTGCCTCCCGAGTTGCTGGGATTACAGGCATGCACCACCACACCAGGTGGGAAGTCTTGATGATAAAGAGACAATAAAGTATAAGAATT
Organism: Pedetes capensis; assembly: GCA_007922755.1. NCBI lineage: Eukaryota > Metazoa > Chordata > Mammalia > Rodentia > Pedetidae > Pedetes > Pedetes capensis. Next base: position 288,510 of record VMDO01000490.1, read on the forward strand.
GATATAAATATTAGAAAGGAAGCAAGAAGACTATCATTTTTGCTGATGTTGTGATTATGTATTTAGAAGATCTAATAGAGTAGTAAATCAAAACCCACAAAAATTAATGAGAAAATTTGGTCAAGAGACTGATATAAGATTGATATACAACAATCAGGCATTTAAAACAACTAATAAGCACTAAGGGGGCTGGGATTTAGCTCAGTTGGTAGAGTGCTGCGCTGCAGTCTCTGAGGTCCCCAGAGTTCAATTCCCAGCACCGCAAAAATGGGAGAAGGACCTGGCAACCCACTCCCAAGGCAATCCCGAAGCACTCAGCCATTGAAAACCTTATGAGGGTCGCTATGAGTCAGATACCGACTTGACAGCACCTAACAACAACAACAACAACAACAACAATAAACACTAAGAGAAATGAAAACATAGCCCTTACATATGTGGCAAAATCTATATAATTCTTAGAAATAAGCTTGAAAAGAGAAGCAAAGGAACTGTCTGAAGAAAATTATAAAATTTTGCCGGGTGTGGTGGCTCACACCTGTAATTCCAGCGGCTCAAGAGGCAGAGGCAGGAGGATTGCAAGTTCGAGACCAGAGGGAGTCTGTGTAATTATCAAGACACTGGCTCAACAAAAGTAAAAAAAAAAAAAAAAAATGGGCAGGGGGTGCAGCTCAGTGGTACAGCACTTGCAAAGCATACAAGTGTGAGGCCCTGGGTTCAACCCCCAGTACCAGAAGAATAAAAGAAAGAAAATTATAAAATTTTATCGTATGACATAAAAAGATCTGAACAAATAATAAGACAACCTTTTTAAAATGAGAAGACAATACAGTACAAATGTAATTTCAAAATCATTTAATAATGTGAATAAAGATAAGAAGCCATAATGAAAGTTCTGTAAGAGAATTATAGGAAAATAAACTACCATCTAGGGATGGAAAGTGCTCCAAGCAGGACTGAACACCCAAGATTGTAGTGTGTGTGTGCAGTGTGTTTGCGCTCATGTATATGTATTTTTCTCCAAATGACAATGATCTTATGAAACATAGCTGAACTCACTAGTAGGAAAAACAAATGAAAGTTACAGTGAGATATCATTTAATATCAGATTGGGGGAAGAAACGAAAGCCAATAACACCTTTGGCTGATGGGGTTCCAGAGCAAAAAGTAGTCATATATAGTATATTTCTGATAAACAAGGGTATTCTCCTATACAACCACAATACAGCAATCTATTTTCTGAAAATGACACTAATATATCACTACTGTTCAATCCACAGTCTCAATTCAATGTTCATAAGTTGTCTTAATAACATCCTTTATTAAAAAAGAGTCCAGTTCATAATTATGCATTGTGTTAATTGTCCTGTATCTTTAGAACAGCTCCTTATTTCTTCTCTGACTTTCATATCCATGGTAACTTTGATGATTACAGACCATTTTTTTTCTCTGAAGAATGTTGTGTTTGGATTTCTCTTATGTTTTTTCACGATTTGATTCAGATTATGTATCTTTGGGAGAAACACCGCAGAAGTTGTGCTGTGTCTTCCTCATTATGTCCTACTAGGTGGTAAATGCATGATATGTGTCCCATTAATTAATGATGGAAACTTTGATAGGTTGATTAAGGTCATGTCTACCAGTCTTTATTCTGAAGTTATTCTTTCTTTTATTGTATTTGATTAATGTTTTGTGGAAGATAATTTGAAATTATGTAATAGTCCATTTCTTATTTAGCTTTCAATTTATTTATGTATTTGTTCATATTAGTATGAGCTCATGTCGCTTACTTTGTTCATGGGTTATGATTTATTTCTATTATTATTTATTTTAATGTTCAAAATATGCCCAACTGGTCATTGGAAGCCCTCTAGATAGCAGATGTATTCTTCTAACATGTCCCATTATTCTTTGAATGCTTCCTTTCTTTCTAATACAACAATATGATCTAGAATAATCTTTGTATTTACTATGTCCAAGCCCTGAGTCAACCATTTCTCCAAGAAGTCCTTTTTTCCTTTTTGGAGAATGATATTATCTGGGAGGTAGGTATGACCATTGATTTTGAGGTTATGCTGCTTCCAAGTCTCAGTTATTGCGCGCGCTCTCTCTCTCTCTCTCTGTCTTGGTCTCTCTCTCTCTTCCTCTCTCTCTCTTTTCTCATCTCTCTCTCTCCCTCCCTCCCCCTCCCTCTCTCACTTCCTTTCTTCTCTCTCTTCCCCTTTCTCCTGTTTTGTCTCTGTCTCACACATAAACACATCTGTTAATTTCTGCATGTATAAATTGAAGACTACAATTTTACAACAATCTTTATTTCTAATTCAACATTTCAGTTATCCTGTCACTTTTTCTTTTCCATCATCATTTGAAAATTTAATTATTTGCACTTCCTTTAAATTTATTTACAGTTGTGAATTTTAAATAATACATTTTAGATTTGATGTTGTTTCAGTTGATATTTGCCATTTTCAATCAGAGAGACTGAAACAAAAATCTAAAATTAAACATTTATCATTCAAAGTGTACAAAATCTATGTAACTATGGAAGAAATTTAAATACTTAAACATTCAAATTATTTTTTGTAAGTTTGTAGAATTTTATGGTTCCAAAGTTACTACAGCTTAAAATTGCACAAAGGCTTTTGGGACACTCTTTGCTTACTTCTTTGACTTATCTTTATATAACCAATTTCACATCCCTGCCACCAAGCCCTCCCCAGTGGAGGTAACCTTCCACCTCCCTAAATGAGGGCTCCTTAGATTCTAACTCCATGCCCTGGGCTACCATGGCTAACCCTCTCTCCTTTCCTATGGTGTGGCTGCCTACTTTTTATGAGTTCATCCATTACATTTAGGATCGAATTGCTCAGGAAGGGAAGGAAGAAAAAAGAATGATTGGGTGAGAAAGAGGAAGAATAGAAATAGTTAATTTGTTTTTAATCATCCTTCAATATGTTGAAAGATACAAATTTCCCTCTAAGTACTATTTAGGTGAATGTCATAGATTTTAATGTATAGTGCTCCAAGGTCATTCGGTTCTAAGTAGCTTGCAATTTTCTCTGTAATTTTCTCTTTAACCCAGGTATTATTCATTTTTTAAAATATGACAAGATTTTCCATCTAAAGTGATTTTACTTGACTTCTACTGGGCATGTTAAGTGCCAGTGATCTCTTTCTGGCTTAAAGAAAGTCACCAAGTATTTATATCTTTAAGATGTAATTTAAATTTCACTGGGGCAACATATTATCAGACAAACAATCAGCATAATAAGCTTCTTAGAGAGGAGGAACTATTTCCCCAGGATATAACAACAGTTTCTGAAGTCTAGATGTCTTACAGATCTTTGTTAGATTAATGCTGTTGGACCAGCTTCATATTACAGTATGTTGTGCTTCTCTGGCAGCTTCAAGGGGGAGTGGGCATATTTGCTTCTTAATTGATTGTGAAGATTCTTTTCAGGAGCTAGAAGTGCCTCTAGTTTTCCAAGGCTAAAGAGTGAAATATATGAATAGGAAAAGGCAGCCCTAAAAAAGCCAGAAACTCACAGCTTGTAATAGGTTATATAATTTCTACCTCTATGTTTAGTAACATAATTTCAGGTTTCAGACATCACATTACATTGATTATGATTGTTGTGTAATCACTGTGACGCTATACTAGTATTTATAATATCTAAATATAGATCTAGGGCTGGGGTTTAGCTCAGTTGGTAGAGTGCTATTCTGCACTTTCTGAGGACTTGGGTTCAATCTGCAGCACAGCAAATGTGGGAGAAGGACGTGGCAATCCACTCCTGAAACAATCCAGAAACCGTCAGCCATTGAAAACCCTATGAGGGTCACTATGAGTGGGACCTGACTCAGTGGCATCTAATAACAACAAATGTATATCTCAGTCTATGTACAGATTTCCTTAGTGGTCTACAACATAGGCATTTTTTTGTGTATGAATTCTGAGTATAGGATAACATTCTTATATATCTCTTGGTTTGAGTTTATGTATCTATTAATTTGAGATTAAAATGTTCTGTATCTTTTTCCTCCTTATTTGGGCTATCAGTTTCTTTTTCTTTCTTTCTTTCTTTTTTTTATTTTTAAAAATTTAATTAATTAATTAATTAAGTAATTTTTTGTGGTACTGGGGGTTGAACCCCGGGGCCTTGTGCTTGCATGCTTTGCAAGTGTACCACTGAACTGCATTCCAGCCTATTTTTTTTACTTTTTTGAGACAGGGTCTCGCTAAATTACAGAGACTGGCTCTGGTCTCGAACTTGCAATCCTCCTGCCTCCACCTCTGGAGCCACTGGGATTACAGGAGTGTGCCACAGCGCCAGGCTGGGCTATCAGTTTCTTTTCTTCTTCTCCCTTCTCCCTTCTTCCTTCTCCCTTCTCCTTCTTCTTCTCCTTCTCCTTCTCCTTCTCCTTTTTTTTTTTGCAGTGTGTGTGTGTGTGTGGTTGAACCCTTGTGCTTGCATGCTTTGCAAGTGCTGGACCACTCAGCTGCATCCCAGCCAATTCCTTTTTTACTTTTTTTTGAGACAGGGTCTTGCTAAATTATGCAGACTGCCTCTGGTCTCCAACTTGTGATCCTCCTGCCTCTGCCTCCTGAGCCGCTGGGATTATAGGCGTGTGCCACCATACCCGGCTTGGCTATGGGTTTCTTAGAATGGTGCTATGGTCTAAATGTTTGTCTCCCCACTCCCCAAACTGGTACATTGAAACTTAGTCCACAGTATGATAGTGATAAAAGGTGGAGATTTTGGGAGCTACCCTTTCTACCATGTGAGAACAAAGTGAGAAGATGCAGTTTGTGAAGAACTGATGATCCTCACTAGACACTAAATATGCCACCACCTTGATTTTGGCCTTTTTGGCAGGCAGAACTGTGAGAAATAACTTTCTATTGCTTATAAGCTACCCAGCATGTACCATTTTTGTTATAGCAGCCTGAGGGGACTAAGACAAAATGTGAGTTAAAAAATCTCTAAGTAGGATGAGTAATTTGTTTCCTTTCATTTTTCTGTCAGTCATTATTGCAAATATTTTTAAGCATATGTTATTAAGTGCATATTAGTTCCTGATCATTAAATCTTCTTGGTCCATTATTCCTAATGCCAGTATATAGTGTCCCTGTTTGTGCCATATGGTGCTTTTCATCTTATATTCTTTTCAAAATCTAACACTTAAATTGCTATTCTCAATTTCTTCTGATTTATTTCTAGCCAGTTTATCATTTTTGTCCCTTTCATAGTTTTTCCTTTTTATTGTTCTTTACTGGTAGTTTAATTGTACATATTTATGGGATACAGAGTGATAATTCAGTTTGTGTATATGCCATGTGCAGTTAATGATCAAATCAGGACTGTTAACATTTGCATCTCTTTAAACATTTTACAAAAATGTTTTTGATTAACATGTAACAATAATTGTACATATTTATGAGGTATAGTTTTTTTTTTTACTTGCATACAGTGTAGTGAGATTCATTATGGAATTTTCATAAAATTGCATCCTGTATTTTACACTTGTTTTCTCCCTCTTTAGCTCCCCCTTTTATTTTAGTATTTTTATTTGTAGATGTTAGTGGGGTACAGAGTAACAAGTCATTTGATATATCCATTATGCAATTACTAAGTCAGTTTTGCTTACACTTCCATCTCCTTAAACATTTTATCAAACAGAATAAATGGAAAAAGAAAGTAGAAATTTTAATTAACATTTGAAGACAGTTGTGTGCAATCTGATTGACTTTTTCTTTCCTCATTCTTCCTTTTTTTCTATTATATTCATGGGGTTCCATCTGTATTTTGCATTTTTTCTCTCTCTCTTTACCCTTGTTTGTTGTTCCCCCACCTCTTTCCCCCTCCCCTTCCTCCTGTCTCTCTCATTAGTCACCTCCCCCCTTCAGGGTCCACTTGTATTTTCCATTCTTAGATAAGTATGGTTATGTGCATATATATAATTTTTTTCCTTTAAGGTACATTTAGTTCCTGCATATGAGTGAGAACATGTGGTATTTCTCTTTTGAAGTCTGGATTATTTCACCAAAATGATACTCTCCAGTTCCAACCACTCTGCTGCAAATGACATAAATTCATTTTTCTTTACTGCTGAATAATATTCTATTGTGTATATATACCACAAATTTTTAATCCAGCCTGCTGTTGAAAGACATTTTGGGTGATTCCATATTCTTACAGTTGTGAAGAGTGCTGCCTTAGATATAGAAGTGCAGGTGCCTCTGTGGTATAATGTCTCATTTTCCTTTGAGTATATTCCTAGAAGTGATATAACTGGATCATATAGTAGTTCTATTCTTAGTTTTTTAAAGTACCTCCATCTTGACTTCCAAAGTGGCTGAACTAATTTACAGTCCCATCAGCAACGTAAAAGAATTCCTTTTTCTCTGAATCCTATCCAGCATTTGTTGTTATTGTCTTGTTAATCTTGGACATTCTTACTGGAGTGAGATGGAATCATAGTGTTGCTTTGATTTGCATTTCCCTAATGTCTAGGGTGAGAGAAGGACCTGGCAACCCCCTCCCAAAAATCAATCTGCCATTGAAAACCCTATGAACAGCAGAGAAGTACTGACAATAGTGTTTCCCCTGTTGTACAGAGGGTCGCTATGAGTTGGATACCGACTCGACAGCACCTAACAACAACAACAATGTCTAGGGAGGGCTGGGATTTAGCTCAGTTGGTAGAGCACCTCTCTGCAGTCTCTGAGGTCTCAAGTTCGATTTCCAGCACCGCAAAAATGGGAGAAGGACATGACAATCCACTCCTGAGGCAGTCCCGAAACAATCAGCCATTGAAAACCCTATGAGGGTCACTATGAGTTGGATATGACTCAATGGCACCTAACAACAACAACAACAATGTCTAAGGATATCCTTGTATACCCAATTTATTGTTTATTGGACATTGGTATTTCCCCTTTTGTGAACCATCTACTCAGTTCCAGTGCCCACTTATTTATTGGATTATTTGTTACTTTGGTGTTTAGTTTCTTCAGTTCTTTGTATATTCTAGAAATTAACCCTCTGTCAGATGTATAGGATGCAAATATTTTCTCCCATTCTGTGGGCTTTCCCTTTATCTATTGTTTCCTTTGCTGACAGAAGCTTTTTACTTTTATGAAATCCTATTTGTCTATTCTTGGTGCAGTTTCCTGGGCAATTGGACTCTTGTTAAGGAAGTACTTGCCTATGCCTATGTGTTGGAGTGTGTTCCCTATCTTTTCTTCCAGTAGTTTTAATGTTTCTGGTTTTATGTTGCGATCTCTGATCCATTTTGAACTGATTCTCCTACATATTGAAAGGTGCAGTTCTACTTTAATTCTTCTACATATAGATATCCAATTTTCCCAGCACCATTTGTTGAAAAGGCTATCTTTTCTCCAATATATACCTTTAGCCCCTTTGTCAAAGATCAAGTGGCTGTAACTTTGTGGGTGTGTATCTGGGTCTTCTGTTCCATTGATCATCATGCCTGTTTTTGTGCCAGTACCTAGCTATTTTTGCCACTGTGGCCCTGTGGTATAGTTTGAAGTCAGGTATTGTGATGCCACCTGCACTATTTTTTGCTGCTTAATAAGATTGAGATAAGATTGTTTTGGCTATACATAGTCTTTTGTGCTTCTATATGAATTTTAGGATTTTTTTCTATTTCTGTGAAGTATGCCATTTGAATTTTGATGAGGATTGCATTGAATCTATAGATTACTTTTGATAGTAGAGCCATTTCCACAATATTAATTGTTCCAATCCATGAGCAAGGGAGGTCCTTTTATCTTCTAGTGTCTTCTGTGATTTTTTTTTAGTGTTTTGATGTTTGTGTTGTAGAGGTCTTTAGGATCTTTGGTTAGATTGATTCCTAAATATTTAATTTTTGGTGGGCTATTGTGAACAGGATTATTGTCTTGATTTCATTTCCTTCCTGCTCACTACTGGTGTAGTGGAAGGCTACTGCTTTTTGAGTATTAACATTGTATCCTAATGCCTACAGCTATAGCCCTGTTGCATTCGATCCCATCAGATCTTGGAAGCTAAGCAGAGTCAGGCCTGGTTAGTACTTGGATGGGAGACCACCTGGGAATACCAGGTGCTGTAGGCTTGGGAGACGGACCTGGCAACCCACTCCCAAATACTAATCTACCATTGAAAACCCTATGAACTGCAGAGAAGCACTGACAATAGTGTTTCTTCTGTTGTATGTAGGGTCGCTATAAGTTAGATACTGACTCCACCGCACCTAACAACAACAACAACAATATTGTATCCTAATACCTTGCCTAAGGAACTAATTAGCTCCAAGAGTTTTCTAGTGGAATTTTTAGGGTCCTTTAGGTGTAGGATCATGTCATCTCTGAATAGGAATAAGTTGCCCTCTTCTTTCCCTATTTGTATTCCTTTTATTTCTTTCTCTTCCCTCATTGTTCTGGCTAGGACTTCAATTACAATATTGAATAAGAGAGGATAGAGAGTAGACATCCTTGTCTTGTTCCTGATCTTAGAGCAAATGCTTTCAGTTTTTCCCTGTTTATTATGATGTTGGATATAGGTTTGTCCTCTTTACCCTTCTATCTTGCTCTTCCTCTCCCTCCCAATTTCACCATTTCCCTCCACCTCCCACTACTCCCTTCCCTCCTTCTAATGGGTCCCCTTGTATTTTCCAATCTTAGATATATACAAATATATACATATATCTGTATATATCTTTTAGGGTGGATCTAGCTCTCACATATGAATGAAAATATGTTGCATTTCTCTTTTTAAGTTGGTTATTTTGCTTAAAATGATTATCTCTAGTTCCATCCATTTTGCTGCAAATGACATTATTTCATTCTTCTCTATTGCTGAATAATATTCCATTGTGTATATATATATCACATTTTTAATCCAGTTATCTGTTGACAGACATAGGGGCTGATTCCATTTCCTTGCAATTGTGAAGAGTGCTACAGGAGACATGGAAGTGCAAGTGTCCCTGTGGTATGATGACTTATTTTCCTTTGGGTATATACCCAGAAGTGGTATAGCTGGATCATATGGTATTTCTAATTTTAGTTTTCTGAGGAACCTCTATGTTGATTTCCATAGTGGCTGTACTAATATATAGTCCCATCAACAGTGTGAAAGAGTTCCATTTCTCCACATCCTTGTCAACATTTGTTGCATAGTTTTTCTTTTTAAATCTTAACTCACCACTTGACTTAAAAACTAAAACAGTAATAATTACATCTACATATGTGCTTTTCCCCATCCTAACCCCTGCTTCCCCTTGGGAATAATAGGTACACTAAATTTTGTTTTTCACATTGCTTTGCTTTTTTTTTTATTAGAAATTTTTAATGTACATCATAATGTGATTCATTTTGACATGCTTTTCATTGTGACAATTTTCATATATGCAATTTGATAAGCATTATTCATATAGGTTACCCCTTACCCTCCTCTATGTTTCCCCCCTCCCCCCTTCCCATCTAAGTTTCCCATCCAAGTCTTCTCTATCTTTTACTATATAG